>CM034156.1:518341394-518623320 GCA_019776745.2 Taxus chinensis | reverse complement strand
GTCATTTATATATGGATATCACATAATAAGATCATTCACTAATGATCTATCTATTAGTCTGATCATCGATTAGTCAGTCGTCATCGTGATTTGTCTGGTACAGTTTTGGTCATCTCTCAAGGAGTCTTAGGTGGCGTAATTTACTTGATTATTGTCTCTAGTCCTTGATTGGGGTGCCTAGGGTAGTGCTGGGCACCCATCGGTGTCCCAGCTCATGATTTTAGCCACCCTAGTCCCCGTAACACTTGGGTCTAATTTATCTATTCGAGGTCTTTATTTGTCATTTTCGCGTTCTTTCCCCTAGGTACTAGTCGACATGTCATGTCATTAGTGTCAAAATTTAAACAAGATATCCCTATATAAACATAACATACTCATTATATTAGGGGTGGACTATCATATATCAAAGGCTAGCTATCTACAAAGGCAGACTACATTTTGGCATCATTTACATTTGTATTACACAAACATAGGGGGAAAGGGTTGTATTCATTCTATTCCATCCATCATTTGCATCTTTACATCTAGTTATTGCCCCCTACTTTTACGTTAATAATGTTAGGGCACCCTAGGCACAAAATTGAACACATGAGTACATATAACTACATTGGATCTTGAATGTAGTGCAATGCTTAGTTGTAAGTCCACCATTGTGGCAGCTAAGGTTAGTCCAACCTATTCATATGAATTTTTATTTTTTAGGAATTTTATGCTTTAAATGGGGTTTTGTAGGTAGATCTTCATATTGGAATCATGGTGACATAAGCGAGGATATTACGATAACCATGCGACAAAAATAAATAAATTACAAAGACTTTGTGACACTACCAAATTCATATCCTGAGCTCTTCTACAGACCAGAGCACCCAAAATACAAACTAAGGCTCCCGCAGGTGCCCCAGTCCTCTCCCAAGTGTCCCAGTCTAGCCAGACCTCTAGTTACTACAATACCTAGGGTAGCACCTTCACAGTCTATCTCATTTGCACATCAATTTGATCGATTCCAGCATACTACGAGGTAATTCATATTCATGTTAGTATATTATCCATTCTATTTCATTTATTCTACTTCATTTAAATATCAAAATAAAATATTTAACATCGGTATATCACTTTATATTAGTTATTTCTATTATTGTTTCTACTTAGATTAACTTAGATAATTCCACATTTTAGTTAATCATTTTGGTAAACCTGTCTTTTCGAATAGTTGTCCCTAGGATCCAATCACACCCTAATGGCTAAAGATCACTCATCTTCTTTGCCCATCATGTCTCACTTTAGCGTTAACCCTATTTATGATGAGGTTGTCATAGCTGAACTCAAAGATCTATATAGTACTCCACTTGTTACACCTAATAATATCCAACAACAACTCTTAGATGGAAAACAATATGTATCTACTAGTTTTGGAGATTATCTTATAGGCATTAGCATTGTTGAGGATCTTATAGCATTAACTCGTTTCACACCATTCTATATAATCACTTGTGATCCTCCTTTGGACCTTTCATGAGAAACTTTAGATGATTTTGTTATTGACTATTTATTAGGTATTGATAATAATTCACGAGTCCATAGTGATTCTTCTGTTACTTCGGCCACTAATATAGGTTCTTCTCATTACTCTACCATTTCTGACATTGGTTCTCCTACTACATCTCATACTATTTTGCATGTTCCTCCACATTATGTTAATGATATTATTGATAACCTCCTTAGTAACATTGTCATTTCTGAAGTTCGATCTGATACTAGTGAGGCATATGATAGTCATGGTTCTCCTTCTTTCTACACTGCTGAATATGACTATCTTGTTCCATTGTTACCTTCTCCTAAAATTGCATCTACTACTGTGCATGACTCACCACCATTTATCACTTCTTCTCCTATTGGTACATCTATTATTATATCATCTACATCTACTAGTCCATCCTCTCCTATAGATGTCTCTCCATCAATCACCTCATCTATTAAGGTTTTTTATGATGTTATTCCTACCATAGCTATGGATATCCCATCTATCACACCTAATATAGCTTCCTTGGCACCCACTCCTAGCATGCCATTAGCATCAAAATCTTCCTTCTCACCTCTTGATGTTCATATGGTTACTCATAATGACAAGCTACAACCGCTTAATACATTGTTTCCATCTTCCACCATTCCTTCACAAGACATCATCTCTCTCATGCATGTCGTAGGTAAACTCAAATCTCAAGTTCACTCCCTCACTTTAGAAAGTAAAGCCTATTATACTTCCATTGACAACAATTCATTACATGGTAATCCATTCCCTAAGAATATTCATAACTTTGCATTTCCTCAAGACTTTTTAATGCCTAGTTTCACATGTTTTGATGGTACTGGTGACCCTCATGCTCGTCTCCTACATTACCGCTCATTTATGGCCTCTCATTCTAATGATATATTATTAGTTAAGGCCTTTAGATATAGTCTTGTTGATGAAGCATTACAGTGGTACACTCTGTTGTCCACTCAATATTCCCCGCTCTGATAAGAGTAAAAATTTCAAAATTTTGAGTTCAAGTGTTTTTCTCTGAAGTGCCTAAGTCGTGAAATTGAAAAAATCTGTGTTTTGGGTCATTTTGTGTGATTTTTGGGCCTGTCAGAACTTTTTGTCCCAACTGTCCCAAGTACGAAAGTGCACTCTATTCCCTGATCGGCCGAAATCCCCGAAGCTGTCCCATTTTCGGGCCCGTCGGAAAGTTTTGTCCCAAGTGTCCCAAAACTTATTGTGCGAGTTGTTCCAATTTCGGCCGAAACACCCGAACCGCGTACTACGCACTTTCACGTCTCAAATGTCCCAAAGTTAAAAAGTGCAAGCTTTCCAATTTTCGACCGAAACTCCCGTGTCGCGTACTTCAGACCTCCTTGTCCCAAATCGAAAAATGCAAGCTGTTTCAATTTCACCCGAACCGGCCAAACCACGTACTCCGGAACTTTTTGTCCCGAATGTCCCAAGTGCAAACGGGCCCACTGTTCCAATTTCGGCTGAATCACCCGAACCGCGTACTCTGCGCATTTTCATCCCAATCGTTCAAAAAAGCATTTGTGCATCCTCTCCCTATTTAACCCGAATCGGCTGAGCCGCGTGTTTCGTGCATTCGCGTCTCACATGTCGCAAGCGTACCAAGCATCATTCACACTTAGTTTTTCTCGCTCACTCCGAGTATGATGCTTTTCAAATTGGTGGTTGTGTATTCAATGCGCATTAAATTCATTCCTCTCTCCAAGCGGCTATATAACGAGCATTTCCCCTTTGCATTTTCGCATTGCTTCCATGCTATCTTTGCTCGAACCCTTGCAATTTGAAAACCTGTGCAAATATCCCCTCCCTTTGCAAATTCCTTCCCGAGTCTAGGTTGCAGCTCCGAGACTATCAATATGAAGTTCAAGTTTCAGGGACATGAGTAAATTTCTCCGCTTGAGTTTGCTGTTAGCAATATTGGGGACAGCAAAGCTCGTCATCTCGACTTCGGTGATTTTTGGGCAAGAATGGCAGATGCAAACCCTACACCAATAGCACAAACGATTCATGATAGCGGTTTGGCTTTTGCCGGTGGTTTCCCAATCTCAGTACAGTGTGCTGATACTGTGCTTTCATGCGGAGCTCACTTCGACCCCGCTTCGAGCGAATTGACAAATGTACATGGGGAACTCATTGCCAAGCTGGACGCTGCCGCCATTGGCGCTGCTCTGAGGATTCCGGAGTTGGAAAATGCTATAGTCGTCTCTCGGGATCAAGCACAGACCCTATTCGATCAAGACAGTGACAAATATAAGGCGCGAGTGGCGAAGTCTTGGTTGAAGAACCCTAAGAAAGGTGCTTCTCGCCTAACCAAAACCCTCTTCCGAGCAGATTTCAATGAGGAATTATCAGACTTCATAATCCTGCTGGCTCGGGTTATGGGTTTGCCCTCCACCAATGAGTTTCATTTCTGGATGTGCCCGCTCATCAGCATGGTGTGCGAGGGAACACAAAACATCAACTGGGCAGAGATCATCAGTATGAATTTGGCGGAGCAGCTATCCAACGTTCAACAAACAAAGAAGTTCTATATGACTTCATACCTGATGTATACCCTAGCAGCATCAAGGCAGTGGTTTGGTTTCTCCTATATAGATGCACACAAAGATGATCCAGTGTATGCCTATTGCCCGCAGTTCACCCTGGAGACCAGCAATCGGAATTTCAGAAGGGTCAATGATGCTTTCACCATGTACGTGGTCAGATTGCTCGAAGGTGATACTGCTAGAAGGTTTTCAGATGAAGCCATGAACCTGATATCGCAGTATGGAGCCTATTTCATCCAATTCAGGAAATTTTCCTATATCAGGCTTGCTGGCTATGAAAGCACTCCTCTACGGCTTCCCATGTTCTGCAATGATAAAATGGCCTTGATAGAAATATGCAGGCAACTAGACAAGTTACACAGAACTTGCAGAGACAAGAAGATTTCTGGCTTGCACTTTCCCATCTCTCTGGGAAACTACACATGCAAAACAGCTCTGGATGCTCAGAACATAGAAAGAGCCCTGGTCCCTATCACTGTTCATTTCTTCAAGCCAAGAACCTGCTTTGACTTGAAGAAGTTTATTGAACAGAACATCAAGATAATCTATCATCATAGGGCAGATACAGAAGACTACTGGGCTGACTGTGCAGATGATTTTGAAGCCAGAAGAAGGCATTGTGGCAGGTTCTCCCTGCAATTGATCCAAGAACTCGGTCTGTACCAAGTTCCTGAAGGTCTCCAGGATGACAATTCTGACCTATACTCGTATGAGTATGAAAATGTGATTAAGCACACCCCTCTGGAGGACCTGGATTGGAACAGGAAAGAGAGGGATGATCTGGCTGAGATTCTTGCTCCAGTCCTAGTCAGGACTAAGGTCTGGTTCAGTAAGAAGATCCGAGAATTCAAGAGGCACTCAGGAGAATCCAGCTCCAAGGATGACTCGACACCAATAAGAGAGGCATCAGTTCCAAGGTCTGAAACACTAATGCAAACCCCTCCTGCCTCATCAACACAAGGACCTACTGAATCTACTCCCTCTTCATCTACCCAGGTATATAAGAAGAAACTCAAAGAGGTAAAGAAGGAGCCTGCAGAGAATGACCCTCCAAGAAAATAGGCAGAGTTGCCTATAGGGCCAGAGAACATCATTGTTCTCAGTGAAAGTGAAGAAAGTGAGATGCCAACTCCTGCAAATGTTCCTGAAGATCCAGCAGATAAGGACAAGGAGGTCCAGAGCACTGAACTTCCAGGTGCTACTAATTCTTCTACCGCTATTGCCTCCAGTGCTCTACTCACATCTCAGCTTGAGTCAACAGCTGCGCAGACCCTGAGTGTCATGAGCTCCCTGTCTCTTGGTCCCCTTGCTTCTCCTGCAGATTCTTCTTCCTCTTTTGCTTGGGTGCAACCTTTGGTTGACAAAAGGAAGAGAAAATCCTCCTCTCAAAGCTTGGGACCAAATTTCGATGCTGTTGCAGCCTTGTTGGGCACCACTCCTTCTCGTGCCAAGAAAGCCAGAACCACTTCCAGAATAGTGTCTGATGCCCAAGGTCAGCAATTCTTGGAGATTGCTAAGCCTACAGTAGACAAATCAGAATCAGACTTGCTGGCATCTGACTTGGAGCTTTCAAGAATCCCTATGGGAGAGTCTACTCCTGAAGGTGAAATTCACAACCTCTAGGAAACAGTCACAAGAGTCATTGGAAGGGTAGAGAAAGGGCAGCAAACTATTGAACAGTTGGAAGAACAAGCCCAGATTCTCACAGGTTTCATCAAGTCTCTTTTATCTAAGGATAAAGTCTTGGACCCTACCCCATTGACTACTCTTCCACCTCCTGTAATTCTAAGCCAAGATGAAGTGCAAAGTATCAAAGATATGCACAAGTATTCTGTCTATGGCAGAGCTATTGAAGCCATGGTGGATGACATGCTTGTTGCTGGATTAAACTTCATTGATGAAGCTTTCAAACTCCACGAAAAGGTGAGTAATGTGCAACTGAAGCTCTCCTCCACTATCAATACCATGGATAAAGAACTAAAAATCTGGAGCAGTTGTATAGTAGACCTTCGCCTTATGGGACAGACAGATGAGAACATCTTACTGGCGAATAAGATTTTCGATGATGCTAAGGACAATCTATCAAAATCCTGGGTCTACAGCGTGGAGTGGAAGATCAGAGTTTTGGAGGAAGCTTTGGGAGAAATGAAGAACAGCTGGCAGAAGGGAGAAGCTTTCAAGACACTGGCTGTTGCTGCTTTCAAGGATATACATTGTCATCTTCAGGATGAAAACTCTGGTGTTTTCCTGTCCTTGCAAGAAATCAAAGCTCAGTTCAGAGCTTTTGTCAAAGATAATCTATTCAAGGAAAGCTCCATCTCTAAGGAAAAGATGAAGGAAATTTGTTCTCTTCAATCTGCCATTGAAGAAGCAAATAAAGATTATCATACTCACGTCGAGTTTGATAAAGAGATGGAGAAGTGTCTAGGATTTTGGACTCAGTCTGCAGCCAACACGTCAATTCCACGTGGCAGAGACATAGCTGAGGCATTGAAGAAATTCAGGCAGCGGATTCTGAAGACAGTGGGTCCCTCCCAGTAGTTGGCCACCTATCTCCTTCTCCTTTCTTTTCTCTTCTTCTCATTCTTTTTGTATTCTTTGTAATTAGTTAAGGTATTGCAATTGGCGATCCTTAACTATTCTTTAATTAAAAGAAACGGTTACGAAGAGTAACTGACTTGTAAGCTATATAATGGCCTTTCCACGCCATTTTGAGAAAGAGAGGAAGAACTTGGATATTTGCTGAAAGTGTAAATAGATCTTAAAGAAATCAATACAAAAGGGCTTTCCATTCTTTGTCTATCTAATTCTTGTTATCTCTGTGTTTTCCTTTAATATTGTGAAGATCATTTTGTTCCTGATTCGTTAGTCTCTCTGATTGCATACTGTTCAGTTTTGCAAATACAGTGATCTTGTATAACCAAGAAGGAACTTTGTGTCCTTGATGAATGAATCTGAAGAAGGTTATTTATGGAACTTTGTGTCTTTAAATTTAATCTCATTCAGCCAATGCAAATGATCTTGTCTTAAATTCTTTGAAACTTCGCATACATAAAGAATTATTCTGCTATCTATAATTCTGAATGTTGCTATTCTGCTCATCTTCTTATTCCCTTTCCTCAGTCCTTGTGTAATTGATGATCCTTGTGGAAAACACTTTCGTAATATCCAAGTTTGACCATAAAACAATGTTCTGTACATTTGTAAATAAGTTCGTTTCTGAATAAGGGAACCTCTCCCATTAAAGAGGAGGGACTTCTTGTCCCCTGACTGTTGCTCTTCTAAAAAGTCCTATTTGACGACCAACACACTCATCTGCCCTTTGGGTCAATTAGTACTTTCTATGATATGGAGGAAGCTTTCCTCCATTGTTTTATCATCAACAATGGCCCTAAAGTCACTTATGACTGCATTCTTGCTTTACATCAAAGCTCCTCTGAACCTACCAAGGATTATATCTTGTGATACGATGTTTGTATACATCAGCTCATATTCTAACATATTGACTTAGAAAAGAAATTCATTTTTTTTTTGTGGCCTAATTCCTCCTCTCCAAACAAATATTACAATATGATACATCTAATTCATTCATTCTCTTATATTATAAAGTTATTGACCTAGAAAAATATCTTCAATCATCACATGTCGTAGAGCCTACACATATTTCTCTAGTGATTACTTCATCTAGTATTCCTATCGCGCCTTCGGTTGAGCATCCAAAACCATCTCCACCCTTTCCTCACATAAAAAACAAACAAGCTCAACCCACTCCACCATAAAATCATACTTCTTGCCCGGATCTTCAAAAACCTACTACTCCCACCACTCCACTTGGGACGTGTGAGCCTCTACATTTCTCTCATTGCACTCAACCACATGATGTGTTGCGTGTGTTACTTAATGAGAGATTAATTCACCTACCCTCCAACCAGCATCATCCACAACACCGATTATAGCATCAGCATGACCAACCTTATACCATGTCAGTGAATAATTACTCCACATGAGTCTTCTCCATCAAGTTCTCTATTTCTATGTTACTCACCATCATCCCATGTGTGTTGTCCACCTCATCCACTACCTCCACTATCACATTCATTACATGCATTACATTCACCGCATTCACGCTTTCCATCGCTTCACATTGTTACATCACATGGGCTCCCAAATCCCTCTGCATATCCCATTTCTATGCCATATGACATTCATTTCGGTTCATACACTCATGTTACACCCATCCCAATACCTTACAAGTAATGAAGACAATGGTGGTATTTGGAGGGAAAATACCTTGAGACCTGCATGCAAACAAGTAGGTGGTATTAAGAATGCTAAAGGAGAATGCATGCACATAATCAAGATCATTGGATTAATTATGAGGCAAAACAACATTGTGTGAAAAAGGAAGAGAACAGTGTTAGTGTGGCATTTGTACCAAAAGAAGGGCTAGTGTTATGTCAAAAATAAAATATGGGTTGTAGAGTTTTTGAAGCAATTTTAAGATGTACATAAGAGGTATGTATGATTTAGGTAGTAGGGTATATAAGGTTTGCAGATTCCTCGTAGTAATTCTGAGATGTATTGAATAGACATATTTGATATGGGAAACTATGCAATAATCATACGTATCCCTCAACCAGTCGATTATTATGTTATTGCGAGTGCAACCTCTAATGTGACTCGGCTACTATTGATATAAAGATTGCAATATATATTTTTGTACCATGTTAATCATAGAAGTAATTTCAAGATCCGCCAAGTCCACATCATCAAATATGTTTGTTGTTGCCACCTTTAGGGACATCGACAACATCACTAGAAGTGAAAATATAAAATAACAATAATATTTATTTAAAATCGTTATCAATATATATATATATAATATATATAATTTGTGAAATTATTATAGAAGAGACAATTAAACTAGTTGAAGGCATGTCTACAGTTGGCATAGATCTCTCACAATGACGTAGTGCACCTTTGAGTTTCTTGTCATCTTGTCTTTTATTTTATTTTTCTTATTCAAAAATCAAAGCCGCTGAAATGTGCTTGGTGAGATGTAAATTAGAAAAGCAAGCATTTTGACAGTCATTTTCTTATGATGTGGACATGTCTGAGCTTGTAGAATAAATAAACACAGTGGTATGCAACAATAAAAAACAAACCCACCTGAAACAATACATTGAATTTTAAAATGAATGGAGCGCGGATGAAAAAATAGATTTTGAGGAGTCTTCGACACTAGTTTTTTCATAATTTATTTGAGCATGTGGAGACCAATGAAATGGTGGGTGGGTTGTGGATTACTTCCCTAGTGGCGATTTGAATGGTCTCTGGCATATTCATTCAGATAAAACATTTTTAGAGTGCATCATTCGATAGGTCTTTTTACCTCAACGCTTTCTATGTTTGTTTGTGTATTCAAAAAATCATGTAATTACTATTACATTCAAACTATCAAGTATGTCATTTTATGTATGGATATCACGTAATAATAGTATTCACTAATGATCTATCCACTAGTTCGGTCGTCATTGTCATTTGTCCGGTATACTCGTCAGCTATCTACAAAGTTTTGTTCATCTCTCAAGGAGTCTTAGGTGCTAAAATTTGCTTGATTATTGTCTCTGATCCTTGACTGGGGTGCCTAGGGTAGTGTTGGGGTGCCCTTCGGCACCCCAGTCTGTGATTTTATGTGCCTTGGTCCCCATAACACTTAGGTATAATTCATCTATTTGAGGTCATTCTTTGTCATTTTCCCGTTCTTTCCCCTAGGTACTCGCTGAAATGATGGGTCATTAGTGTCAAATTTTGAACAAGAGAGCCCTATATAAACATAGTATACTCACTATATTAGGGGTGGACTATCATTTATCAAAGTTTAGCTATCTACTAAGTCAAGGGACTGCATTTGGGCATCATTTACATCTGTATCACACAAGCATAGGGGGAAGGGTTGTATTCATTCTAGTCCATCCACCATTTGCATCTTTACATCTAGTTATTGCCCCCTACTTCTACGTCAATGATACTAGGGCACCCTAGGAAAAAAATTACACACATGAGCACATAGAACTACATTGGGTCTAGAATTTAGTGCAATGCTTAGTTGTAAGTCCACCATTATGGTAGCTAATGTCAATCTAACCTATTCATATGCATTTTTCTTCTTTAGGAATTTTATGCTTTAAATGGGGTTTTGCAAGTACATCTTCATATTGGAATCACAGTGACATAAGTGAGGATATTACGATAACCATGCGATAAAAATAAAGAAATTGTGAAGACTTTGCAACACTACCAGATTCAGATCCTGAGTTTTCTATGGACCAGAGTGCCTAGACCAAAAACCAGGGTGCTTGTAGGCACCCCATTCCTCTCCCATGCACCCCAGTCTAGCCAGATCTCCAGTTGTTACAATACCTAGGGTAGCACCTTCACAGTATGTCCCATTCGGACATCAGTTTGATCGAGTCTAGCATACTATGAGGTAAGTCATCTTCAGGTTATTATCTTATCCATTCTATTTCATTTATTCTACTTCATTTAAATATCAAAATAAAATATTTAGCATCGGTATTTCACTTTATACTAGTTATTTCTATTGTTGTTTCTACTTAGATTAACTTAGATAATTCCACATTTTAGTTAATCATTTTGGTGAACCCATATTTTTGAATAATGGGCCCTAGGATCCAATCATACCCTAATGGCTAAATATCGCTCATCTTCTTTGCCCATCATGTCTCACTTTAGCGTTAACCCTATTTATGATGAGGCTGCCATAGCTAAACTCAAAGCTCTATATAGTACTCCTCTTGTTACACTAGATCATATCCAACAACAACTCTTAGATGGTCAATAACATGTGCCTAATATTTTTGGAGATTCTCCTATAGGAATTAGCATTTTTTAGGATCCTATAGCATTAACTCATTGCACACCATGCTATATGATTACTTATGATTCTCCTTTTGACCTTTCACAAGAAACTTTAGATGATTCTCTTATTGACTATTTATTAGGTATTGCTAATCATTCATGATTCCATAATGATTCTTCTATTATTTCGGCCACTACTATAAATGCTTCTCATTACTCTACCATTTCTGGCATTTCTTCTCCTACTACATCCCCTACTATTTTGCATGTTCCTTCACATTATGTTGATGATCTTATTGATAATATCCTTCGTAACATTGTCATTTTTGAGGCTCTATCTGATACTATTGAGGCATATGATAGTCATGGTTCTCCTTCTTTTTACACTACTGAATGTGAATATCATGTTCCATTGTTACCTTCTCCTTAAATTGCATCTACTACTATGCATGAGTCGCCACCATTTATCACTTCTTCTGCTATTATTATATCATCTACATCTACTAGTCCATCCTCTCCTATAGATGTCTCTCCATCAATCACCTCATCTATTAAGGTTTTTTATGATGTTATTCCTACCATAGCTATGGATATCCCATCTATCACACCTAATATAGCTTCCTTGGCACCCACTCCTAGCATGCCATTAGCATCAAAATCTTCCTTCTCACCTCTTGATGTTCATATGGTTACTCATAATGACAAGCTACAACCACTTAATACATTGTTTCCATCTTCCACCATTCCTTCACAAGACATCATCTCTCTCATGCATATCGTAGGTCAACTCAAATCTCAAGTTCACTCCCTCACTTTAGAAAGTAAAGCCTATTATACTTCCATTGACAACAATTCATTACATGGTAATCCATTCCCTAAGAATATTCATAACTTTGCATTTCCTCAAGAATTTTTAATGCCTACTTTCACATGTTTTGATGGTACTGGTGACCCTCATGCTCATCTCCTACATTACCGCTTACTTTTGGCCTCTCATTCTAACGATATATTATTAGTTAAGGACTTTCAGTATAGTCTTATTGACAAGGCATTACAATGGTACCCTCATCTTCCCTTTGGGTTTATTAGTACTTTCTATGATATGGAGGAAGCCTTCCTCCATTATTTTATCATCAACAATGGCCCTAAAGCCACTTATGACCACATTCCTTCTTTACATCAAGGATTATATATTGCGATTCAATGTTTGTATATATCAACTCATATTCCAACCTATTGATTTAGAAAAGCAATTCATTTTTGTCGTGGCCTAATTCCTCCACTCAAACAAAGATTACAATATGATACATGTGAGTCATTCATTATCTTATAATGTTATAAAGTTATTGGCCTAAAAAAATATATTCTATCATCACATGTCGTAGATCCTACACATATTTCTCTAGAAATTGCTTCATCTAGTATTTTGCCCACGCCTCTGGTTGAGCATCCAAAACCATCTCTACCCTTTCCTCACATAGAAAACAAACAAGCTCAACCCGTTCCACCAAAACATCATATTTCTTCTTCGGATCCATGGAAAAACACTACTCCTGTCACTCCACCTAGGTCTCGTGAGCCTCTACATTTCTCTCCTCATGCTCGACCACATGATGCGTTGCATGTGTTACTTAATGAGACATTAATTCACATACCCTCCAACCACAATCATCCACAAAACTGATTACAACATCAGAGTGACCAACATTATTGTAATTACCATCGCATAAATGGACATAGGGACATTTATTGTCTCGCCTTCCATAATAGATTGCAACAACTAGAGGATACAGGTATTATCTCCTTCAGCTCTCGTGAGCGGTCCACTTCTCCTATACCATGTCAGTGAATTCTTACTCCACTTGATTCTTCTCCATCATATTTTCTGTTTCTAGGTCACTCACCACCGTCCCATGTGTGTTCTCCACTTCATCCACTGCCTCCACCATCACATTCATTGCATCCATTACATTCACCACATTCATGCTTTCCACCACTTCACACTACTACATCACATGGGCTCCCACAACCCTTTGCATATCCTATTTCTATGCCATATGACATTCATTTTGGTTCATACACTCATGCTACACCCATCCCATATACTTCCATTGCTTGACTCCACCTTGGTCTTTGGTAGGTGATTGTTATCACCTTACCCCCCGATGATGTACTTGTGTTCTTATGGTTCTTACATGACTATTGAGGGATCTATCCTAAGAAACTTTTATCACATGCTTCATCATTTCATCTAGCACACTCAATCCTTTCCTGATGACGCATTCTTGCTTGTACAACTCATCCTTGACTGTTGAGCGGTCTTCACTAAATGATCCTAGTCATTGACACGCTGGGAGGCATCCTTAATCGTCCCCCGTCCTACTTTCACAATACTAAAATATTACGACTATATTACATTATGACATGATCATTTTTCGATTATACCATACACATTTATGGTTACTATCATCATTAGACTAACTGCACATTACACATTCCATTTAACATATGCCATTCACATTACATATGTTATCCATCATCGTCTACATTACATACTTTACCTTGTCATTATCAACATAATAATACAAATTTACATCAATCAAACATGAGTAATATGTAACATGCCACATAAAATACAAACAATAAACACTCAACCATACATCATCAATTACATTATGACATTAATACATAACAACATAATCTCATCATATATCAATAACACGTGTCCATACATATATAGTGAGTACAATCATCATTACAAAAACATTTAATCACTAGGGGAAACACCCCTACATCATATACTAATACATATCAAACCTCATCGTCAATATCACTCTCGGGTACTGCGAGATCCCTAGAACTAGATGCCTCTCCACCAATGCAACATCAATGTTTGTTTCCCTGATACTACTCGACTTGCCTCCGTAATAAGGTATTCTTCATAGCCTACTCTGATAACTGACATTGCAAATCCACACACTATGTGAACATGTCATGCGCTAGGGGACCAACACCTACTGCCTCCTTGGCTCATCAAGTCTCCTTGCATGTCGTGTCCCTATCACCTAGCATCATTGTACATGTAACAACTGCTATGGTTACTGGCTCAAATATATAGGCATGTTCTCCCATAATATCATCAACATGTTCAATTATACCTCCACCAAACACATCAATCGGTACATTTCATGTTAATGTGTGGATGTATGTGTCCATGATCAATGACCTATATGCATCACCTACAAACACAAGTTACAATGTGTTAAACAAATATATAGAACAATATAGGTAACCAAAAGAAGTACACAATACAACTATACAAATACTTACACTCCATTACAACTGTTGCTATGGGATCAGGGGCACGTGTTTCCCCCTACTCTACTCCCCCATTTGGCAACTCCACTAGACCTACAAATAATGGGTACAACAATACCCACCGATAAGCTTCCCACCATGCATGGTACTCCTCGATGCACCCTGCATCACCTCCATCAACAAGCTTTATCGTTGCATCTACATCATCTGGCCCTGGTGGTACTTGTTGCTCTATTGTGGACCCTGGCCTCACTCTATCCCTCCTAGGTGTTCTAATAGCTTGCAACCATATGTATGGCTCTGGGGGCACATCATGAGCCATGTCAAACCAATATGATACTCGCTCAACCTGAAAAAATATTTGTTACACCTAGAAAGTAGTCCTCTAACAACACGATCCTCCAAATACATCACAAATCTATAGAATCCTTGAGCCATCCCCTATAGCCATGGTATGGCCTCCATATAACCGCCTCAAACCCCATCCTATCTATCAGTTCCCTGTAGGTATATGTGTCCATCTTTCTACCACAAATATCAACCCACTGTCACGCATATATATTTGGTCTAGCCCACTCTCCTCATGGACCTCCAAATGGTTTCAATATGGCTATGTGGTCATATGCATATACATGTAATAGTATGGTGGCTCATATTCCTCCACCATGATCGTCATGCACAAATTGATATAGATCTCTGTATAGGTGGTCTAATACACACCGTGCCCATGC
Organism: Taxus chinensis; assembly: GCA_019776745.2. Lineage (NCBI taxonomy): Eukaryota > Viridiplantae > Streptophyta > Pinopsida > Cupressales > Taxaceae > Taxus > Taxus chinensis. The sequence goes on along the minus strand of CM034156.1, from coordinate 518,608,291 downwards.
ATATCTAGTACCCTCCTCCTCTATTTGATAACATATGTCATGCATCTTAGATGCCTACAACCTCCTCCCTCTATGGTTATACATGAAGCAGCCACAACTTCTATAAACTTCTATAAGTGCAGAACCCCAGACTGTAAAATATCATCCAAATTGATATGGTCCTTGGTAGGTACTTGGGTCCCCCACAAAATACTGTCCTGACGGCTTGCATTTTTCATTCCATATCCTCTACTGGCATAACCTGTACTCTCTCCAAAACAATCAACAATTTTAGTATGTGATATACATCCTCCATCGTAACAGCCATCTCCCTCGTAGGAAACCAAAATGTGCATATATCTGTGCACCCCTCTCTTGCATAATGCAGTCAACATGGGCATATTATGGGGTACATCCCCCATCCTTTCTATGTCCCACAAGCCAACACGGTCCATCACATCCCAATCATCATCTGGAAAAACTAACCTAAGAAATGTACTCATATTCCAGCCACCACGGAACTCCCTCAAGTGGATATTCCTCTACACACCACAAAATGACAACAAAAGCAGCACTGGAATGCATTTTAAGACAAAATACATTGATTTATCATACTACAAACATGTTTAGCACCATTATACATAAAATGCACACATTTTGGAGCAGGGCACCTAGATGCAAAACAATGGTGCCCAAGAGCAGGACACTAGAGCCCAGTTCTAGGTGCTCTAGTCCATGGGGTCACTGGCGCCCTCACTGCTCTTGTCCAAGTCAAAAATTTCAAGAAATTTTAAAAATCTCAAAATTGGAAAACTTTCAACCAAAACACATAATACACTATACATTTTGTGAAAATCAATGCACTTACCAACTCTGCGGTTGTACGCAATGCTACGGTGGTCGCTGCCCTCTCAAACCGACCAAGAAACGCTGCTCTCACTTGCAGCATTTTTCACTCACCTTGTGCTCAATCTATCACACTCACGTAAACAAAAAATGAAGTAACTAAACACTTTTTCAAATTACTATTGATAGTTACTTTTTCATCAATTACTTTACTATAATCATTATTTAAGGCTTACTCCCACAACTAATACACACTACAACCATTTTCATCATATCTCACACGTTTCTACTTCCTTAATTTACACTCCATTTGTGGAATTATTTTTATAATTTTGTTTAGCACCATATTAAACACATTTTCACATGTGTTATTTCTATTTGATGTTTTCTTTCATTAAATTTTTACACATTTTGGTAATTTCTACCACTTTCTACCACTCCTATCTCGTGCTTACTTTCAGCTTGACATTCATTCTCTTCATCACTACCCCCTTTCAGCGAAAGGGGGGGCATATAATTGGGGGCATCCTATCTCCTAGAGGATATAGGTATTATCTCCTTCGGCTCTTGTGTTCTTATGGTTCTTACATGATTGTTGAGGGATCTATCCTAAGAACCTTTCATCACACGCTTCATCATTTCATCTAGCACACTCAATCCTTTCCTGATGATGCACTCCTTGCTTACGTAACTCATCCTTGACTGTTGAGGGTTCTTTCCTAAATTATCCTAGTCATTGACACACTGGGGGGCATCGTTAATCACCCCCCCCTCCTACTTTCACCATACTAACATATTACAACTATATTACATTATGACATGTTCATTATGTGATTATACCATACACATTTATGATTACTATCATCATTACACTAACTACACATTACACATTCTATTTAACATACATCAATCAAATTACATATGTTATCCATCATTGTCTACATTACATACTTTACCTTATCGTTATCAACATAATAGTAAAAAATTACATCAATCAAACACGAGCGATATATAACATGTCATATACAATACAAACAATAAACATCCAACCATACATCATCAATTACATTATGAAATCAATACATAATAACATAATCTCATCATATATCAATAACATGTGTCCATACGTATATAGTGAGTACAATCATCATTACAAAAACATTTCATCACTGGGGGGGAAATGCCCCTACATTATATACTAATACATATAAAAACATCATCATCACTATCATTCTCAGGTACTGTGATAGCCCTAGAATTAGATGCCTCTCCAACCAATGTGACGTTGATGTTCGCGGCCCCAATACTGCTTGACCTTCCTCCGTAATAAGGTATTCTTCGCAGCTTTCTCTTAGAACTAACATTGCAAATCCCACATATTGTGTAAGACACATCTTGCACTAGGGGACCACCACCTACCACCTCCCTAGCTTGTTAAGTCTCCTTGCATGCCTCGTCGCTCTCTCCTAATAACACTATACATGTTACAGATGTTATGGTTACTGGCTCAAATAGATGGGTATGCTTTCCCATAATATCATCCACATGCTCGAGTATACCTCCACCAAACATATTGATCGGCACATTCCACGTTAATGTACGTATGGATTTGTCCACGATCAATGACTAATAGGCATCACCTATAAACACAAGTTACAATGTGTTAGATAATGATAAAGAACAATATAGCTAACCAACAGAAGTACACAAAAAAACTATACAAATACTTATGTTCTGTTAAGGCCATTGCTATGGGATCAGGGGAACATGCTTCCCCCTCCCCTCCTCCCCCATGTGGTAACTCCACTGGACCTATGAAAAATGGGTATAACAATACCCACTAATGAGCTTCCCACCATGCACAATACTCCTTGGTGTAACCCGTATCATCTCTATCAACAAGCTCTATCATTTTGTCTACATCCATCTTTCCCTGGCGGTACTTGTTGCTCTGTTGTGGGACCTTGCCTCGCTCCAGCCCTCCTAGGTGCTCTAATATCTCACAACAATATGTATGGATCTAGGGGAAAATCCTGAGCCATGCCAAACTAATGTGATACTCACTCAACCTGAAAAATATCTGCCACACCTAGAAAGCGGTCCTCTAACCACACTCTCCTTCGAATACATCACAACTTTGTAGAATCCTTGGTCCATCCCATATAGTCATGGTATGGCCTCCATATAACTGCCTCGGGCCCCATCCTATCTTTTATTTCCCTGTAGGTATACGTGGTCATCTTTCTACCATGAATATCAACCCACCTTCGCGCATATATCTTTGGTCTAGCCCACTCTCCTCGTGGACCTCCAACTAGTCTCAATATGGCTATGTGCTCATATGCCCATACATGTAACAGTGTGGTGGCTCATATCCCTCCACCATGATACTCGTGCATAAATTGGTATAGATCTCTTTATAGGTGGGCCAATACATATTATGCGCACACATATCTAGTACCTTCCTCCTCTATCTGTTGACATATATCATGCATCTTATATAAGATGCCTACACCTCCTCCCCCTACGGCTATACATGAAGCAATCACAAGTGCTATGAACTTCTGCAAATGTGGAACCCTAGACCCTAAAATACCATTTAAATTGATATGGGCCTCAGTAGGTAGTTGAGTCCCCATAAAATATTGTCTAGTAGCTCGCATCTGTCACTCCATATCCTCTATTGGCATAACCCTTACTCTCTCCCCAATAATCATAAATTGCATTATGTGATATATATCCTCTAGTGTAACAATCATCTCCCCCATAGGCAACCAAAATGTGCATATATTTGTGCACCCTCTCTCGTATATCGCAGTCAACAACTGTATATTGTGGGGTACATCCCCCATCTTTGTTATGTGTTGTAAGCTAGCATGGTCCATCACATCCTACATTGATTTATCATACTACAAACATGTTTAGCACCATTATACATAAAATTCACACATTCTGGACGACGACACGCAGATGTAAAACTAGGGTACTCAAGAGCAGGACACTAGCACTCATTTTTGGGCGTTCCAGTCCCAGGGGTCACTAGCGCCCTCACCGCTCTTGTTCAAGTTAAAAATGCCAACAAATTTAAAAAATCTCCAAATTGCAAAAATTTCAACCAAAACACCTAATACACCAAACATTTTTTGAAAATCAATGCACTTACCAACTTTGTGGTTATACGTAATGCTACGACAGTTGCCACCCTCTCAAATAGACTAGGAAGCACTGCTCTCACTTGTGGAATTTTCACTCACCCCTTGCTCGATCTCACACTCACGTAAACAAAAAATTAAGTAACTAAACACTTTTTAACATTACTATTTATAGTTAATTTTTCATCAATTACTTTACTATAATCATTATTTCACACTTACTCCCACAACTAATACACACTACACCATTTTCATCATATCTCGCGCACATTTCTACTCTGATTTGCACCTTGTTTGCAACATTATGTTTATAATTTTTTTATCACCATATTAAACACATTTTCACATGCATTATTTCTATTCAACGTTGTCTTTCATTCAATTTTTACACATTTTAGAAATTTCTACCACTTTCTATCTATTTTTTTCTTACTTTGACTTAGCGTTTGTTTTCTTCATCACTTCCCCTTTCATCGAAAGGGGGGCATATCATTGGTGAAATCCTATAATTCCCCTTACATTACAATTCGATTAATCAACACTACCAATTCACCATTTGAAAACATTTACTAATTCACTACGCAACATTTCACCATTAATTTTCCCTAACGACCTAATTTGGGGGCAACAAACATATAATTTTTCTATGCAACATTTCATCACTTCCCCCTAATGACCTAACTTGGGGGCAACAAGCGATTAAAAATATTTCCATGTGATTATTCACCAGTTTATATTTATCTCCCCTAATGATCTAACCTAGGGGCAACTTGCATAAAATATCTCCACGAGTAACCAATCAAATAATCAACCAATTAATCAATCAATTAACACGTTCAAAATTCTAACAAAAAAAGATCATTCAACCAATACATTTTCAACGCAATTGGCCTCCCTAATGGCCTAACTTGGGATTTACGTGTAGCCTCCTAGATGACCTAACTTGGGAGATTACATTCATCACTTCTCCAAATGACCTGACTTGGGAAGTTATTCTATATTTTGCACTGTCTTCCAGATGACCTAACTTGGAATCCATCATACATTTCGTGTTCACTTCCAAATGACCTAACTTGGAAACTATCACATTGCGGTGACACCTTTAGAGCAGGGGCAAGAGTGTATTTTCTATACCACTCCTATACGGGTCAACTGTTTGATCCAAATTTCCAAGATCTAGAAATGAAAAAAATTGATTTGAGTCTGTCTACAGTAGCTAATTCTTGAGGATGTAGTTACAAATTGGAGAATAACATGCTTTTCTCCCTACACTCTTCCTGTGGCGGCAGGATGCCCAAATCCTCCAATTGTTCATTCGTATACAATTTTTTGGGTTAGGAGCTGATCACTCCCTACCCCATCTCATCATCGTCACACATGTTTGAAATCATCATACATCATAATCATCACTTTCATTTAGTGCACTTCATCTCGACATTTACACTTTTTCGCTTTGTTACATGGATCAACCCGGTGATCCATGGTTTGGCACACTTCTATTATTATTTTGGCATGCTTCTACTACACGTTTGTGCATTATACTACAGCATGGGATTCTCCAACTTCTCTTAGGTACGCATCTCTATCTACTTTATATTACCGAGCTTTCCACTTGCCAACATAAAGTGGGGGCAAATGTAGTCACAAAATAATGAACTTAATATGACATTCATACCACCAAGTATGTCATTTTATATATGGGTCTCACGTGATAAGAATATTCACTAATGACTCATCCCCTAGTCCGGTCGTCAGTTAGTCAGTCTGTAGTGTCCTACCCGGGACACCGGGAAACCAGACCAAAGTATAGCAAAAATTTAGGGTAAATTTTTTTTTTCTTGAAAGTGAATGCTTAACCACGCATATACAATTGTCCAAAATTAATTAATTTAACAAAATTGTTTTACCCAATTTGCTCATCCACCAACCCAAACAGTTTTATTTATCTAATTAACATCTGATTTAGCTAAGAACCTCCTAATAGAGACTACACCCCATTTTTTTTATTTAATTAGTTATAGTTCCCCATTTTTATTTTATTTGATTACCCCCACACAACTTAACTCTATTCCCTATTTGAGATACACAAGGCTCCAAAAAGAATGTAGGGTTAATAGTGAACCATAGGATAGAAGCTATCTCAGCCCTTGATCTAGAGTTTCCCTAACAATGCCCTAAACATCCTAATGCTCTTTTTTTTTTCTATTCTCCTTTTCTTATTTTTTTTTGTTTTGATATTTACAGGTGCACAGGTTGATTGGAGAGCCGTGAAGTTTGATCTCATGGAGTATAAGGGTATTATCTTAGTGGCTTCTTTTTTGTTATTTGTTTTCTTGTTTAATTTCCACCAGATGCCTCCTTTGATTTGCTTTACGAACACCCAATATCCATTGTTTTAGCTTATTTTGTTGAGGAGGGTTCTGCCCATTTATGCTTCTATTTAATCCCAAAGAAATTAACATTTTAAGGCAAACAATTGTGAAGAGACAGTGAAGGTGTTGTAGAGAGGTGGATCTAGTGTGGCCGCCCTTGGAGAGGGGCGGCTGTAGGGTTTCCATGTAGGTGGGGAGACCTGGCAGCGTGGAAGGGAGAAGAGACTGCGTGGAGGTGGAGAGGGTGCAGGGTCCGTGGAGGGCGGTGGAGCCAGGTTGGGGGAAGGGCACCGCCGGGGAAGGGAGGTGGGGGCAGCAGTGATGGTGGTGAAGCATGATGCGTAGGCAGTGTCATGGGAGGAGGGGTAGCGATGGTTGGGGGGAAAACAGGAGCGTGGGGATGGGGGAGGGCTTGACACCTCCCCCCCACTATTTTTTTTTTGTTTTTTTGTTTTAAATTATTTTTAAGTGTTCTTTTGTTATTTAAAATTGTTAACTTATATATATATATATATATATATATATATAATGTATTTTAATGTATTTTAATATAATATATAGCTTTATCAATGTATAACTATATTTTGGATATATATATTATTGTTATATTTTAGAATATAACTATATTAAATATATTTCAATATATTTGCATCTATGTTATGTAACACAAAAGTTTACAAATTGAAAAAAGATAGATTATATTTCATTGTCTTTGTAAATGTGAAACTCAATAATTTTCGATATACATTTACATTAAAATGATTTACTCATTTAGATAAATAAAGGGAATGTATCAATGTATTTAGTCTTATACAAATCTGCACTAAGCCAGTGATAAAATGAAGCCATAGTAATCAAATCCTTCCTTTGGAATGGTAATATTTACTTATTTTAAATATTATAGATGTGGGAGTAAATTTAAATATGATTTCAAACAAGTTTTTTTAAAAAAAGAAAAAAAAAAAAAAAAATTTCAACTTCCATGTAACCTTAGCTTCCTTCAAAAGTATTAACTAACTTTCGCAGATCGTAACAAGGAGATTCCAACAAGGAAGGTGACACATTTTCTGTTAGAGCAAACAACATGACAATATTTTTTTTGTAATAAAATATAAATTTTAAATGAACCCACTTTAATTTCAAAAAAAGGAGATTACAAAAATGATTCATTCTCTTTACAGCATGTTATCACCGAATCACAGCACCCCTGTGTTTATACAAGTGCATATAATTGAACTCACGGTGTGATTGGATAACATGGGTACTATCTCCAAGTTGTGGGACTTGCTACTTGAGATAGACCTCCAGAGAAAGCTGGTTCTTGCTCCTAAACTACCTGCCACAATCTACTCTAATGCAGGATAAGCTAACTGTTCTAATCTAAATTTTCAAGGGAACAGGGAGAGAGAATGCACAAAATGAAATCCTACACTAAAGCGGTGATACACCAGAAAAGGAGGGCGTGAGAGTATTCTCCAAATGCGTGAAATATAGAAGCAAAGTGCACACTAGAAGAGGTGATGACAGTTCTCCATAATCTAGCAAAATGCATTCACAATGATATTCCAAGCATACACAATGATAATGGATCCCTGCAAGAACATAAAAATAGACACAATATTCTTGTAGAAAGATTAAAGGGGCAAGAAGAATGCCAGAAAACACAGCAGGGAAAGATACATCCACAAACTGGTATTTTATTGCTTCATGATATGCACAGTTCAATCTATTACAAGATAAGGGCCTGGATCACCATGCAAGGAGTCCACTACAAGGGCCTACAGCACATTGGCTTCACAAAGCAATTTTGACAGAGCTTTGCTACAAAGAACTCCCCCCTTTTACAATGAGCCCAACACTCCAATTTATAAAAAAAATGAGAAGGGGAAGAGAAGGGAAAATGGAAATCCCGAAATCTGTCCTTTAACCATTTGTAAGAGACATTAAATTGAGTGAAATGATTATATATTACTTGCAAAAGGCTCCCCATACTGTCCCATGTGTTGCAGCAGAGAAAGAATGATGACCATGCCTCTTAATTGCACTCCCAGCTACCAAATAAAACACTGTTCTTAACCCGGCCACGTTTTATTAAAAATCTTGATCAATATCTCATCAAATCTAGAATTTCTTGATTTCTTTGCATCGGGCTCAGAGCCACAATTCCAATGGTACCAACTTTGTGTGATTTCGTTGAGAAATTCAAAAGTTATGGCCTTCTGAGTGCGGCCATCTATTTTGGGTTTGGCAGGCGTTTTCTGTCATTTGACGGGAATGAGCATTAACTGACTGGAGCCGAATATGTTTATTTTATTTAAAAATATCTACCCTCATTAAAAATATGTTTTTTGGCGTAGAGGACATCGTGCTCATTCCAGAAAGTCCAATTTTGTGAAAATCGGAGCTCGGAGTCAAAAGTTATGGCCGTTTGAAGTTTCACTGGTCAAACTTTGACTTTTCTTCCTTGTTGTCGGCCGCTTCGGCTTTTCGCGTCCCTCGCGTCCCTTTGGCCTGGATGTCCTAGTATGAAAGTCCTCTGTTTCGGCCGAACCGGCTGGTTCGCGTCCTCCGCGCACTTTTGTCCCAACTGTCCCGGACTGCCTAGGACAAATTTTTCCGAACCGCCCGAAATGGACTGACCCGCGCCAAACTGGCCGATCCGCGTCTTTCGCGTACCTACGGCCCAGATGTCCCAAAAAAAACTTGGTGATTTTTTCACTTTTCGGTTGGTTCACCTTTTCGCGTCCTTCGCGTCCCTTTGTCTCAACTGTCCCGAACTGTAGTTCCTTGTTTCGGCCGATTCGGGTGGTTCGCGTACTTCGCGTACCTTTAGCCCAACTGTTCCAAATGCTACGCTGCCTATTTCAATAGTTAGTCAATTTTTTCCACTTTTCAGCCAGTTCGGATTTCTGCGTCCCACGCGTCCCGACGTCCCAACTGTCCCAAATGCTGTGCAGACCGCCTGGCGGCCTTTCGGCCAGTTCACGTCCAGATGTCCCTCATGTCCCGACTGTTGCGAGGACTAGGACTTAGCCATTTTCATGACTTTTTCTGCCCCGAGATTGTTTTTGCAATTTTTTCACATTTTTAAAACTTGCTGGGTTTTCTTCTTTGACAGAAGAGTTAGAAAGAACCCGAGGGGACCCCAGAAACATGCTTTTTTGCCTTGAATCACTATAATTGCTTGGGACTAAATAATTTGATGCATGTTATTAAAATTACCTTGAGGGGTGAATTTTGGATAACAGTTTTGGCGACTCAGCGGGGTCATCTACCTGCCAGATGAAGAACGACCAGCTGCTTGTAGCAATCCATTGGGCATGGAGTCTGTTTGATAACCTCTCAGCTGATCTGAAATTTGAAAACCTGTGTCCTTGAGCCATCGAAACATTCGTTGAGCTGGTTTTTCTGTGGCTGCAAATTCTTTTCCAGGAGCTTGATGAGCTGCAAACATGCACATACTAGAAGCAATAGGACATGTGCACAAGAACTTAGGGAAATAAAAACTACTCTAACAACAGTACAATGTGCATAAGCACTTAGAGGAATGGAAATTCTAAATTAATATTTACAAGGGTGAAAATCTATCTTTCTAGTAGCAAAATTTGAGATAGATCCCATTGACCGGAATCTGCAATTCTTCACCATCCAACTTAGCCAGTCGGAAAGCATTGCTACCTTTGCATTCAATGATCATGTATGGGCCACTCCAGATGGCATCAAACTTGGAGTGCTTTCCCGATTTTGCACGATCAACATCCCACTTCAGTACCAAATCTCCAGTTTGCAATATCCTGGCCTTAGCTTTCTTGTCAAAACTCTTTTTGACCAATGCTTTATCCTTTTCTATGGTCTGTATTGCGTGCTCTCTTGTCTCTTCTAATTCAATCAGCTCTGCATGCCTAATTTCCATAGGTTCAAACTCAGCTAGTTCCAACTGTTTCATGAGTTCCAATGCTGGCAACTCGAGTGATATGGGTAGAACTGCTTCTTTCCCATACAAAAGCTTGTATGGAGAGCTTCCTGTAGACCTCTTGGGTGTGATCCTATCAGCCCATAGGGCTGATTTGAGCTTTGCGTTCCAAGTTCTTTGATTTTCATCCAGAGTCCTTCTGATGATTCTTAGTAGGTTCTTGTTTGTAGACTTGGCTTGGCCATTACCTTGAGGGTAATAGTTCGATGAAGTGCAGAGATACACACAATTCTTGATAGCCCATTCAGTGATCTTTGTGCCAAGGAATGCCAATGCGTTGTCAGATATGATAGTGGCAGGGGCACCACACCTCGTGACTATCCCTTCATAGAAATCTAAGATATTGGATTCATTTGCCTCCTTTAGTGCCACTGCTTCAGTCCGCTTGGTGAAATAGTCTGTTGCTGCAAGTATCCACTTGTGACCTTGACTTGAATTGGGATTGATAACCCCAATGAAGTCCAATCCCCATTGCATGAATGGCTAATTTACTGAAATTGGATGAAGGGGCAGTGCTACTAACGTTTCTTTCCCCGTGAAGAATGCACATTTCCTACATTTATTGACCCATGAGTAGCAATCATTAAACACAGTAGGCCAATAGTAACCAACTTTCATGATTTTGAGAGCTGTCACTCGCGGAGCAAAGTGGCCTCCTGCTTCCCCGTCATGGAACTCGTGCAAGATCTTCTCAACTTGACCTGTTCCAATGCATCTTAATAGAACACCATTGATGTCCTTCTTGAACAAGATATCATTAATGAGTACATATGGGATAGCTTGTAATCTAAAGTGTCTCCTCTTTGCCTTGCTCACTTCTGGAGGGCACAATCTTGTCTGGAGGTAATGCACCAAGTCTTGAGTCCAACATGGGATGGGTGCATCATCAGCTGGTTGTTCTTGATCATTCTGTAGTAGTAGGACGGCATCTTCTTCACTTTTTGACCCGTCTGGTTGTTTGGAAGCAAGCTGCTCACACAAGCCTTTGCCATGAACAAGCTTGGTAACTTTGATTTCGATATCATATTCCATCACCCGAGTGATCCAACCTGCTCTCTTCTCATTTAAATCCTTATTTAGGAGGAAGTCCTTAACACCAGCATGAGACACCAGCAGTTGGATCTTATTGTTTGAGACCAAATGTCTGAACTTCTTCAAGCTCCTGATGACAGCAAGGACATGCTTTTCGATGAAAGAATACTTTATTTTGTAATCTTCCTAGGTTTGACTGAAGAATGCTATGGGCTGTTCTGAACCTTCTCTATTCAGCTGTGTCAAGATAGCTGAGATTGTAAATGAAGTGCCAACACACATAGCGCTCTAGTGAAATAAAAGACTACATTTATGTAAGGAGTTATTTTACACTTCTTAGAAACTAAGAATCCCTTAAACTATTGGAAGCAAAATTTGGGTTCTGCAACCAATATTTTGTTGAGACCTTTGTTATAACTTATGGATTTTTCTTAGGAAACATTAGTAATCTTTAAGTTCGCAGACCACCTGGCGGCTTTTCGGCCGATTCGCGCCCCGACGTCCCAACTGTCTCGGACTGTCTGGACTAGGACTTAGCTGATTTTCTTCATTTTTTTCGGCCCCAAGCTTGTTTTTTTTGCAATTTTTTCACCTTTTCTAACTCGTTGGGTTTTCTTCTTGGATGGGAGAGTTAGAAAGAAGCCGAGGGCACCCCAAAAAACATGATTTTGGGCCTTAAATCAATCTATTTACTTGGGACTAAGCAAAGAATTTGATGCATGTTATCAAAATTACCTTGAGGGGTGAATTTTGGATAACAATAGTTGAACATGGAAATTTGAGATTTCTTAGTTACTTGTTGGGTCTTCTCAATTTGAGCAATATAAACTTCTATTATTTTGAACTGTGTTAATAGAAAAAGTGTTTTGCAAAAGATCAAACTAATTCATGCATCAAAAAATACACTATGTCACACGTTAAAGAATATTAAGTCAAAACCCAAAAAGGAACCTTAGTTGTGCATTAGAGAAAAAATTATCGTGCGTCAAAGAAACTTGAGTCACACGTCAGAAACAGACTCAGTCACATGTCAGGGACGCACTAGTTCACGTGTTAGCAAGGGAACTCGATCATGTTTTAGCAAGGCACTCAGTTGCACATCATGAAGGACACTCAGAAGCACATTAGCAAGGTTTCTTAGTCACACGTTAGCAAGGCACTCAGTTGCGCATCAGTAATGGTGCTCATTTACGCGTCAACAATTTTACTCGATTGTGGGTCAGCAAGAGCAATCAGTTTCTCATCATTAATGGCACTTAGTTTCATGTCATAGAAAATTGAATTAATGTACAATCATGCATCAAAAAACAAATCCCTATCGCACGTCAATAATATCTCCTAGTCGCTAGTCTAAATAAGTTTTGTCATGATGCTGACATGATGAAAGATGAGCTAAAAAACTTGGCAAAGCAAAAAGGTAAGAGGAAGGAGGAGGAGGCTGTTATTGATAATAAACAAGTTGAAGACATATACAAAAAGATAAACTCCTTAGATAACCATTTTTGGAAGAACAAGACTCTCCATGATCATAATATGGCTATTTTTAGTGCAATTGAAGAGTTTATTGTGTAGCATGTCTGCAGGGTCTCTAATCTCAGCGGAGGTCCAGCAAGTCTTTGGGGCAAGGAAGAGGAAAGCAAAAGGACCATTGAACAGCTTTATGCTACTAACTCTACCCACATGACGACTTTGGCTATGTTCACCTCTTGGCAGGAAATATCAAATCTAGATCTACAAAGCCGCCACGAAGTAATTGTGGATACTCTTGCTGCACTTCTCTGTATTTATTGCTATTTTTTTTGTTGTTTTTTGGTTGCTCTTCTTCAGTGTTCATTTTGGTTTGTTTTGTTGGGGTAACTGCTCTTGGGCTACTTGGGGTTTCTATGTCTCAATTGGATCTTGATCCTTTTTGTTTTGGTTCTCATTCCTACTCGAGCTTATAGGCCCTATTTTGTACACAAGGGTATAGTCCCGTTCAAAAAACTGTTTACCAATAATAATAAATTTTTTTTGTCATGCATTAACAAACAAATCCTTTTTTGTGCGTCAGCAAATAGTAATAATTTCACATCAACAAATAGCACCTTTCACCCAATTGTAAACTACTAACAGTAAAAAAACATGTACTGTGCTTTGGTGCTTAGAGTATTTAAGTTCACGGTATTGGTATGGTACTGGTGTGGTACTGGTGGTAGTATACTACCCAGAAAATTAACTAGGTTTTTATATGAGATGTTTCCAAATGTAGGAGAAGCCGACCCCTATAAAAAATATATACTATAAATTTTAGGTGAATAGGACACTAAATTTCTCTGAAAAATTTACCTTTTCAAATTTTCCTAAAATGAAATTTTCACCATATTCTTAATATTTTCCACTAAAATTATCCCTACTCCCTTGTTAGTATAAGATTATGCTTATTTTTCTAAAGGGATATGTGGTGATAGTAATGACATATGAGATAGTGAAATGTCATTTTTATTTCCAAAATTTTATTACGAGTCATTGTTATAAATTTTTTCAAGACTATTCCATTATCATATTTGTTTCCAAGATAATTTTCATTGTTTTATTATTATAACGATACATCAAAAATTATTTTTAGTTATTGTTTTGTGTGTTTTCATGTCACAGTTTTTCATTTTAGTGTTTATTATCTTTGTGAGTCAAGTCATAAGTGTCCTCTAGTAAAATTTGAATTAGTTGGTCATTATATTATCATCATTTTAATCAAATTAGTGTATTCTCACTCATTATAAAGTCCTATTTCATCGAATAAGTGTCATTTTTCTTGAGTCATTGTTAAGTTGAAAATTTGTAAAAGTTTGGAAAATAGAATGATTTTCCTCACGGATTCATTTTCAGTGGAATCCAACATCCGAGTCACAATTAAGGGTGGGTATTTAGAATTGAGAATCATGTTGAAATCTGGATGAGCTAGCAGTATACTAGAGGAAGGATGTATAGGAGGATGGAGGACAATCAGCGTCTTCTCATCATTCATCAACGATGGGCCCTCACACTATAGTTTTGTGACATGTGTGTTTGTAGTGTGATTTGAGTATTTTCTAGTTGTGCTTTCTTATTTGTTATTTTTCAATATTCTTGTTATTCCTATGATAAGTTGAGTTTTTTTTTTCCAAAGTAATCTCCTAAAGGTGGAGATATTATTCATAGTTGAATTAGTACTGCACATCATGATATGGTTTGGGGTAAAGCATTTGAAAACCAATTTTTGTCTCTATTTTTGGCTAACCGATAAAAAAACCATATCTTTGTCTTGGTTTCTGACAATCTGATAGAAAATCACACAACTCTCAAATTTTGATTATTTGATGGAAAACCATATTTGTCTCGGTCTGTGATCAACCAATATAAAATCACATGATCACAAAAGTAGGTGTAGGTACTGAATTGATTTTTCCCCCATATTCGCACTAATGGGGGAATGATAACTGTTAATTATTTAGTGCTCTCTTATTCATATTTGTAAAGTGATTTATAATCACGTATAAGCATATTAAAGAGTGAATTATAACAAATCATGGATATAGGAAGTTTTAAAGATATGTATTTGAGTTATTTTCCTATATTCTAGGAAAACTCCAAGCTATATATTAGGTTTTTTTTGTGTGAAATATACAGAGATTATTGAATATCACTTAGATTTTAATGTGATCTCTATACATCTACTATATTGTTTTTAATCTCAAGCTTAGATGATAGGGATATAATCGAAGTAATACTTTCCCATGAAATTGAACTCTGTACACTTATGAGGAGTTACATGTTATTAAGAGCACAAATATTTTCAATTTTTAGGAATTTCACTATAAATGTTTCTAGATATATGAAGCCCTAGTACGAAGGTAGTGGGTGAAATAATTTGTCTCCGGGATATCCACGAGTATGTCAACACCTAAGAAATTTTTTATGGAGTTCTCTTAGTATAATTCAACTATCCCAACCTTGACACTGAAGGAATAATGCTCCTATTGTTGAGCGTAACCTCTTTAATTATTGCCTGTACAATATTTTCTTGTATATGCATAGAAAAAAATGAACAGAACATTATAAACATGCAAAGAAATTCTTAACAAACTCCAAATATGGTTTTTATTTACCTTAAGAATCCCTTATTATAATACTTACATCGAGGATATGTATATATCCTAGTCAAAAGTCCAAATTTTGCATTCAAAACATACATCCCTAGGTTTTGAAATTTTATGAATTTTAACTATACAAGTTTCTAGATCTACGAAGCCCTAGTTCGAGGGAAGTGGGTGAAAATATTTGTCCATACACTATGCAAGGGTTTGTCAAGACCCAAGAATTTTTTTATGTAGTTCTCTTAGTCTCATTTGAATTTCCCAACCTTCACAGTCGAGGAATAATGCTCCCAATGTTTACTGTAACCTTGTTGCTCACTTATTCTATATTATTTTCTTATATACTTAGAGAAAACAATGAACACATTAGAAACATACAAAGAATTCCTTGAAAAAAATACAAAACTTATTTATTTACCTTAACCCACCCTTATTACAATCATTAAATCGAGGATATTTATATAACCCAGTAAAAAGTCAAAAAATTTCATTCAAAACATACATCCTTGAATTACTCCACTATACCCTTGAATAACTGTTATCACCGAATCACAGCACCCCTGTGCATAAACCTGAACTCACATTGTGATTGGATAACATGGGTACTATCTCCAAGTTGTGGGACTTGCTACTTGAGATAGACCTCCAGAGAAAGCTGGTTCTTGCTCCTAAACTACCTGCCACAATCTACTCTAATGCAGGATAAGCTAACTGTTCTAATCTAAATTTCCAAGGGACCAGGGAAAGAGAATACATAAAATGAAAGCCTACACTAAAGCGGTGATACACTAGAAAAGGAGGATGTGAGAGTAGTCTCCAAATGTGTGAAATACAAAGGCAAAGTGCACACTAGAAGAGGTGATGACAGTTCTCCATAATCTAGCAAAATGCATTCACAGCAGTATTCCAAGCACACACAATGATAATGAATTCCTGCAAGAACATAATAATAGAAACAATATTCTTTTGGAAAGATAAAAGGGCAAGAAGAATGCAAGGAAACATAGCAGGGAAGATACATCCACAAACTTGTATTTTATTGCTTCCTGGTATGCACAGTTCAGTCTATTACAAGATAAGGGCCTGGATCACCATGCAAGGAGTCCAGTACAAGGGCCTGTAACACACTGGCTTCACAAAGCAATTTTGGCAGAGCTTTGCTACCCAAAAACTCTCCCTTTTACAATGAGCCCAACACTCCAATTTATAGAAAAAAGAGAAGGAAAAGAGAAGGGAAAATGGAAATCCCGAAATCTGTCCTTCAACCACCTGTAAGAGGAATTAAATTGAGTGAAATGATTATACATTACTTGCAAAAGGCTCCCCATACTATCCCATGTGCTGCAGCAGAGAAAGAAGGATGACCATGCCTCTTAAATGCACTCCCAGGTACCAAATAAAACACTGTTCTAAACCCGGCCATGTTTTCTTAAAAAACTCAATCAATTTCTAATCAAATCTGGAATTTCTTGATTTCTGTGCATCGGAATCGGAACCAAAATTCCAATGGTACCAATTTTGTGTGATTTCATTGAGAAATGCAAAATTTATGGCCTTCTGAGTGCGGGCAGCTATTTTGAGTCTGGCAAGCGTTTTCTGTCATTTGACGGGAATGAGCATTGACTGACTGGAGCTGAATATGTTTCTTTTATTTAAATATATCTACCCTCATTAAAAATAAGAAATCGGAGCTCGGAGTCAAAAGTTATGGCCGTTTGAATTTTTAGGGCACAAAACAGGCGAAACTGCATTTTAAAGATCTTTCCCGCGCGCTGCCACCTGGATGACAAGTGGCATGCTTTGATTGACTCGCGGGTCTGCCGGCCTTTTGCACCCTTCGCATCCTTCTATCCTGGATTTCCCAAACCATTTGGGGAATAAACTCCCGGTCCACCCGAAATGGGCTTCCTTGTTCCTCATTCGGCCCGATGACACGTGTCACATATCCATTCACTTTCGGCCTTTTCGGCTATCCGCATCCTGCGCGTCCCTTTCTCCGTTTTGGCCCAGTGCTGAAGTTCCCTGTTTCAGCTGAACCGGCTGGTTTGCATACTCGCGGCCCGCATGTCCCATTTTCTTTCGGACCGTCTGGGACAAATTTTCCCGATTCGCCCGGTTCAGCCGGTTCGCGTCCTTTTGTCCCCGCGTCCCTGACTGAAAGTTCTCATTTCGGCCGGTTCGGCCGGTTCGCGTTTTTTTTTGGCCCGCGCGTCCCAGACTGTTTCGGGCTGCCTTGACTCATTTCGCCTGATTCAGCCGGTTCGCGCCTTTTTATCCCGCTTGTCCCAAAGGCGACCCTCTCAAAAGTTAGCCAATTTTTTTAATTTTTTCTCTTTTCGGCCAGTTCGGATTTCCGTGTCCCGCGCGCCGCGTTTTTGTCCCAGATGTCCCAATTGCTTCTGGGGCCGCCTGAGTGTGGCTCATTTCGGCCGATCCGCGCCTTTTTGTCCCACTTGTCCCAATGCTTCTAGGACTAGGACTTAGCCGATTTTCACAAATTTTTCTGGATCAACCTACTTGCTTTCTGCAACTTTTTTCCGCATTTTCTCAGAGCTTGCTCTTTTCAACCTTGAGGATGAATTTTGGATAACAATCCCTTAAATACATAATTAATGAAGATGAATACCGAAAGTTAAGGCTTGATTAAAGAAAATTCGCATGATTAAAAATGAATTCATGCTCTTGGATCATCTTCAGGTATATCAAAAACAATACGTTTGTAGCTATCATATAAAAGTAAATCCTAGAGAGTTTTGAGGTCAGTAGTGAAAATCTCATTCTCAAAAAAATCAAAAAAGAATACAACCAAAGAATGGGAAAAACAAGGTTCAATTTGAGCCCAACTGGTTAGGGCCCTATGTAATCATCGTTCATGGTTGCTAAATTTGGCTTACAAACATTGGAAACTTTGGAGCCTAATAGATTTGGCAAAAATGAAGATGACCAAGTACTCGATGAAGCGATGAATGCAATCCATCTAAATAAATTTGATTCGTGAGGTGTTTTCTATCACAGGAGAAACTACTTTGTATATTCCTTCTACCTATTTCATTTCTAAAAATAATTTTAGAATATTCACTCCATTGACAATATTTCCTATTATAAAAATAGTATCTTCATAATCATTTCATGAGATGAGTATTAAAAATGGCTCTATTAAGTCTTGTGCAACTTATATTCTTATAGTTTCTCCCATTGGATAGTTTTTCACACAAGTACATCATTATCTAAAGCTTACATGGTAAAAACCCCGTTTCAAGAAGTTATCTCTTTAACAAAAAAAAGCTCTAAATTTCTTTACCATACCCGTTCATGTTCGTTTAACTGCCCATAAAAATCCATTTGGTGAGAACCCTCTCATCTTAACTAGTCGTGTGGGGTTGAGATTGGAAGGGAAGACGCTCTCTTAAATAAATTTACTATGTAATAAAGCCAAGTCAAATGAATTTATAAATAATTTATAGAATATTGAATCATTACAACCTTTAAAATCTTCAAGAGTATTTGGTGTTGATCCCCCACTTTTTAAGTTCTTACTGTGAGGTTGGGAATGAGGGAGGAGTGTGCCCCTACTGCATACGTTTTGTCAAAATCAGTGACAAGCCCTTGCCTCTTGTGAATTGGTGGCATGGGAAAAGCGTAAAGAGCATTCATAATTATCAAGCAGAAAAATGAATAAAAATAAATAAAAAAATGTATAATACTCGCCTTGTTTTGTCTTCGGTATTTGAACCCTTGGTTCTTACTAGTGGCATGGTTAAACATACAGGATTGTCACTACAATTTGCGACAAACAAAAATTTTCACCAAATTAAAAATTTCTTAAGCCAAGCAGAATTATAAAATTCCCATATACAGTGAATTTAGTGCCTAAGTTAGATTTTGAGAGATATCCCTTAACCTAATCTTGCCAATCAGTAGGAAACTTATAAGTCTAAGTAACACTAGTAAAAGACCTGCACAGTGAAAGTCATTTTGAAATTGGTTCAATAATCTTAAGATGAATTGATCTCAATTTCCAAAAATGGACCATTATTAACCCTTGTCTCTATATTCATTTTTATACATCTTGTGTCCTTCTTGACTCTCAAGATGAATCCTCGCATCTTACTATTTACGTGGAGTTAAGGATGGATTTGGAATTCTTTTAAATCATTTGTCATCACTAGAATATTCCATGCTTAAAATTAAGATAAATTGTTTTCAAATTTTCGAGGATGATCTTTTCGTAGCGAAATGCCATGTACATACATAATGATATCCCATTATTTACTTGAACATAACATCTATTTTCCACTTCATCATGAACCTTACCATCTATTATATCATCCATGTTTCTAAAGATCCTCAAAATTTAAAAAAATTCAAAAACCTTCAAAACCTTCACAAAAACCCTCCAAAATTAAAAAAAAAATCTTCAAAACCCCCTCAAAAATTCAAAAAATCATAAAAACTCGATAATTAAAAAATGTTCAATCATCATGAAAATATTTAAAATATTCAAACCAATTTAAAATTAATCCCTAAAATCCTTACAAAAAATGGTACTTATTTATAAAAAATGCTAAAAAACTCAGCAATCATCATACACATTTCGAACTTTGAACTCTTATCCCAACAAAAATTTTCCAAGCACCTACGACCATCAAACCCAAATTATCTATCTTTTTAGATTGTATCCTCGCTTGGGGTAATTAGGGTTACCTCTCATTATTTCCTTGTTTGGGGAAAATGACCTAATGGATTTTGAATCATTGTCTTAACATGCTGTCTCATGGACACATTTTCAAATCATTCAACTCTACTCAAATTAGGGACATATTGCAAGTTCTTGTTTACATATTAGTTATGATTTACTACTTGTTGTCTTGCGTATTTATATATATTACAGGTCTATATCGATTTTATGTATCATGGTATTTCTCTGATAATATGTTTTCTTTTATATGTTTTACCTCTCTTATATGATTTCATATCATAGAGGGGATCAAAAACCTTTTGATGGCCCCTACCTATGCTCTCTTATCTTGTCACATTACAATATAGTTCACCATGATATTCAAATATCATGATTATCCTATTATGTGCTATATATAAAAGGGTATGTTGCATTTGGATTTCATCATGTAGTATCTTCTTGCTTGATTGGTTAGTATACTTTGCACCACATCCTTTCGCCCTTAAGCCTAATAAATTTTCAGGTTTGGGAATCCTACTTGATCAGTTGTTGTAGTTTGCGAATCCTACTTGAGAATATTCCTCATGTAGAGTTTGCTATCCTACAACTCCTCATCCTCCACCATGGCCAACATATCTATTATCCATTCATCCTCCCTCCCTATTTGCACTCAAACGCCAGAAATTTTTTTCACACCTCATACTTTTGACTGTTTTCTTCTGTCACCTTCCCCCACTAGGTGTATCTTCCTCCTTTTTCTTCAATCTTGGATGGGCCCCCCTTATAATCATTTCGTTTTCATCTTGACAATATTACTTAACCAGGGTAGATCCATCTAGCGTTGGACTCTTATTTTAGGTTCCCCCCTCTTCTTAAATCTTCACATTTGTAAAATCTCATCTTCATTCCATCTCATCATAGGATGAAAATCAACCTTAACAAACATCTTTTCGCTCCACCTCTTCATCCTGACAATAATTTTCTCATAAACTCCCTAATATGGAAATCCTAATTAAGGATTCCCCTTGGACTGCATACTGGTTAACCCATCACATATATTCCTCATCCACTCATCCTACACTCCTTTTATTACCTTCCTTCCTCGTTATTAACCTCCTCTCACCCCTTGTTCCATTCTCACAAATTCCAACCTCTTTCTTTTCTTCTTTTCTCCTTCTTCTTAGTATTAAATGGGTTAATTTTTCTTAGGTAATATTACTTAAAAATTCTCACACTATGGAAAAGTTACATTGGGTTCCCATTCATGTCCATCTTGTCATTAGACCCCATTTATCAAGGATCCAATGTTCCTTCATTCATTCACCTCTGATTGACATACCCTATGGATGTTCTTCCCATCATTCTTCGTCCTCATTTTCAATTGAATTATTTTAATCATTCGCATGACATGAATGGAATGAAAATCTTACTTAAGATTCTCTCTTAAGGTTGATTTTTCATTTCTTGTGAATCCCCATCCAAACAATTTTTTTCCATACCATTTGTACCGCCCCTCGCTCTCATCATCTAATCCAACAAAACCATTCTAACTTTTTCTTATGAAAGTAATAATTATTTTTGATTCCCTCCATTTCATCATCATTTCAGTTTGGAAATCTTACTTTAAATTCATATGACAACAATCTTACTTAAGAGTTTCCTCTTAAGGGTACATGATTTTCCATCTTATACCTTGACTTCCCCATCAAAACAACTTTTCCATAGACCATTTTTCCACCCTTCACCATCATCAATGAATCAGAAATCTTTTCATAGCCTCTTTGGTTGGGACTAAAAGTTCATCCAAAAATCCCCGATTTTCACATTTTCCATCACCACCAATCATCTTCTTAAAAATATTCTTAAAATTTTCCACCACATGACATCTTACTTAAGGGTTCCCCTTAAGGTGGCTTTGTCAATTATGGAATTCTCCTTCCACCCACTCATCATCCTTCAGTTGATCATTCCTTCCCCCAATCTCCCCTACCATTAAGTCCTTGATCCTGAAAAATGAAATCAACCCTTTCATGAACCTTCATATCAAGAGGGCATCACCATAGGATCCAATTGATTTGCACATGCAAAATAAAACTTGATCACAGGATATTTGGTCGGGGCAAAATTTTCCTTTCCCCCATATCCTCAGTTTATTACTCTTCTTTCTTTCTTCATCCCTTTTCTTCACACTCTCTTCCATATCTTCGTCAAATCTTCATCTTCTTCTTGTTAAACTCATCCTCTGCATCGCGTCTTTTTTGCAATTCATCTTGTCAAATCATCACTCACCCTTTGTTTTTTTCATATGCCAAGGAAATTAATAATCTGATGAAATCTTTTTTATTCAATTTATCCCACCAAGAGTAATTATGGGAAAATTTCTCAAAAACCAATATCATAGATTTTAAATGTTAATAATCCCTCTATTAATTATTTTTTTTTATCATCTTCAGTTTCATCTTTCACCATACCCCATACTTTTTCCTATCCTTTTCAAACACATATTATTGTTGTCCCTAACCACTAAGATTCACTCATCAATCATTTTACATTAAATTTTTCACACTCTCTTTGTCCTTCTCGACATATTAATGAATGCACTCTTTTCCACCTTCTTACCCAATGTAAATAAATTGTTTCTTCCCCCCCTAACATCCTTTTCACTGTCATTGCCTCTTTTATCCTCCATTTCTTTTTCATCCCCTACCACTTTTCCTTTTCTCCACCTCCACCCATTCTTTTCATTTGTCACCCAAAAATATCTCAATTGATTTCAAATTTTTCATATTTATATTTATGTCTTAATAAAATCATATTTTGTCTATTTTATCATATCATCTCTATCCTCATCTCACACAATCTCCATAGTTTCTACACTCTGCACCACTACTCTCTCCCCTTTTTTTCTCTCTCTATTCCTGATGTTACCCCCACTCTACATTTAATACTTCATTCTAGGCAAAATTTTTTATTCTATCCCATTTCCCCTTTTTTCCTCCCCCCTCCCACTTTTCTTATTGTCTCTTTTTTTTTTATATATAATTCTTTTCTTCCCTCATCCTTCCTCTTACTTCCCTTCGTCGACTTGATGTCTTTATCGATATCCCTTATTTTTTTATCCTTTCATCTTCTACATGTTTCCATGATTGAAACAGCTCCATGTGGTCTATTCAATATTCTTATGAATTTGTAAATGGTAGATCAATTCTCCCACAACATCTTTGAAATTTAATCTTCTTCTCCATGTAATCCGCTTAATTCATCTCTTCTTACCCCCATCATTAAATTACCCTCCTCATCTTTTCTTATCATTTCATTTCCTACCTATAACATCTCCATCTGTTCTGTGCCACATTCTCAGTCGCTTTTTTTCATGTAAGTGACTGTACAAGTGTTGGGACGGGGGCCACTGAGACCTAGGGTACGGTACACTTTTCATGTATCCTTGCTCTGGGGGGGGGGTTGAAGTGGGGGTTTTTTTTTTTTAGGTAGTTTTTTTTTTGGCCTCGAAAAAAATGCACCCGACATATCGGGAATCATATGGGCGAGTTTTTTGACCCATAGGTTTATGGGACGGTTTTTGCCCATGGTTTTGATACCCACGGTTTTGTAAAAACTTGCTTAAGTTGTCTATTTATATGGTTTATGCATATGATAGATGTACAAGTAAATGTATTACAGATGTGTTTTGAATTCGGCTGTGAATTCTGTAGAGTTTGTTGAGCATAGCTCCAAAACGGATCTAGATATTGTATTGAGAGAGCGGTGGCTTGTAATAAAATCTGAGCAAGTGATTCTTGGTGGACGTAGCCCAAATTGGGTGAACCAAGTTAAATTGTCTCTTTGTGTTGTGTTATTTTATTCTACACAATTTTATTTGAGATCTGTAATATTTTTCTGCATATTTTTTCTACTGTTGCGATTCTGTGAGGGATTATTTCGCATATTTTATCCCTTATTTCCTAACAATTGGTATCAGAGCCTGGTTTGGTTTGCTGAAGTGTTGAATCGCAGGGAAAGTTTTAGCTTGAGTGGGAGCTATGGCAGATGATGGAAGATCTAGGGTTGATAAATTCAACGGGCAGAATTTCAGTCTTTGGAAGATGCAGATGGAAGATTACCTTTATCAGAAGGAGGATCTTTATACTCCGTTGTCTGAGAAGGTGAACAAACCCTCGAGTATGACAGATGAATGGGATTTTTTGGATAGGGAAGGCACTTGGAACAATCCGGCTGTGTCTTGCATCTTCGGTATTATTTAATGTTTCAAAGGAAAAGACTACAAAAGATCTAATGGATGCATTAGGGAAGTTGTATGAAAAAAACCCTCTGCCTCTAATAAGATATTTTTTAAAAAAAGTTGTTGTTTAATATGAAGATGTCTGAGAATAGTTCAGTAGCAGATCATTTAAATGATTTCAATACGGTTGTGAATATGCTATGTTACAATAGAATTTGATGAAGAAGTTAGGGCTTTATTATTCTGTGCTCTTTACCTGAGAGTTGGAATAGCCTGGTAATGGCGGTAAGTAACTCGGTTCCAGCTAACTCAAAGTTGAAGTTTGAGGATGTTGTAGGGGTGATTCTAAGTGAGGAAATGTGAAAGAAAAATCTCTGGGGAATCTTCTACTTCAGGGAATGCTTTGACAGTGGAAACTAGAGGGAGACAGAAGAATAGAGGAAACCGTGGAAAATCAAAAGATCGGGCAAGGTCAAAATCCAAAAACAAGATTGTATGCTGGAATGTGTGGAAGTCTGGGCATGCAAAGAAGGACTGTTGGGAGGGAGCTTCGGGAAATAAGAAAAACAGGAAAAAACAAGAAGAAAACAAGGAGGCAAATGTGGCAATCGGGTAATGTATGTCAGGATGCTTTGATTCTTTCTTTGCACAATATTACTGAATCTTGGGTTTTAGATTCGGGGGGCTTCTTTCCATGCTCCACATAGGCATTATTTTGTTGATTATGTTCAAGGAGATTTTGGGCATTTTTTTCTTGGTGATGATGAGCCTTGCAGCATAGTTGGAAAAGGTTCTGTTCAGGTTAAGATGCAGAATGGGAATACTTGGCTATTGAAGGATGTCAGACATGTGCCTACATTAAAGATTTGAAATTTGATATCGGCAGGGCAGTTGGGAAGTGATGGTTTGTACTGTGATATTTACAGCTGGACTCTTGGAAGGTTACCAAGGGTGCTCTTGTGGTGGCAAGAGGTAAGAAGGTTGGAACCTTGTATTTAACCACTTATAGTACTAATGTTTGTAATCTTGTGGCTTCAGAAGTAGATACAACATTATGGCACTATAGGCTCGGTCATATGAGCCATAAGGGCATGAAGATCATAAAGAAGGATTTTCCTGGATATACAAAAATAGGTTTGGATTTCTGTGAGGACTGCATATATGGGAAACAGAAGCGAGTAAGGTTTCTCAAGGTTGGACCTACAAAGAAAGAGAGTAAGTTAGAGCTGGTGCATTCTGATGTGTGGGGGCCAGCTCAGGTATCATCTCTTGGGGCTTTAAGTTATTATGTTACTTTTATTGATGATGCAACAGGAAAGTTTTGGGTTTATTGTATTAGAAACAAATCTGATGTATTTGACACTTTTGTTAAATGGAAAGCCTTGGTAGAGAATGAAACAGGTCTTAAGCTAAAATGTCTCAGGTCAGATGGAGGGGAGGGGAGTATTGCAGCAATGAATTTGATGATTATTGTTCTAAGAATGGAATCCGCAGGAAAAAGATGGTTCCAGGAACTCCGCAGCAGAATGGGGTATCAGAAAGGATGAACAGAACAATAATGGAATGTGCTAGGAGCATGAGGTTACATGCAGGACTGCCTCTTTTTTTTTGGGAAGAAGAAGCGGTGAGCACAACTGTGTACTTGATGAGAGGACCCTCAAGAGGACCCTCAAGTGCCTTGGATGAGGCATACCTGAGGGCTTGGTATGGTAAGAAAGTTGATTATTCATTCTTAGAGTCTTTGGATGTGAGGTGTTTTTTTCATATAGAAAGGATGATAGGACCAAGCTAGAGGCTAAAATCAAAAAATGTACTTTTCATTGGTTATGGTGGTGATGACTTTGGATATAAATGTTTGGAGTATTAAGGACAAGAAAATCATTCGATCTAGGGATGTGGTCTTTAATGAGAAAGTCATGTATAAGCAGCAGTTGCAGGAAAACAGGGAAGAATCCAAGAAAGAATATGCAGTGGTAGAGGATCTTCCGGATGGGAAAAGTGACACATGAATCAGTTCAGGAACCCTCAACAGGAACCCCAAAACTCCTATATTGAGGAGGTCTTCTAGGGTAAAAAGAACCTGAATTTTTTTTTTTCTCCTTCTCTTTATTATTTATTACTCACTGATAGTGGAGAGCCAGAGAGCTTTGATGAAGCAATGCAGGTAGATGCCAGGAAGAAGTGGGAGCAAGCCATGGATGAGGAGCATCAGGCTCTCATGGAGAACCAGACATGGGATGGGATTTGGTGAAGCTAGCTACCAAGGAAAAAAAAGCATTACAGAACAAGTGGGTGTTCAGAGTCAAAAGAAGAAGAAGGAGGAAAGAAAAGATACAAGGCCCGGTTGGTGGTCAAGGGGTTTGCACAGAAAAAAGGTATAGATTTTGATGAGATTTTTTCTCCTGTAAAAAATGACTTCTATATTAGAACTGTTCTTGGAATAGTTGCAGCAGAAGACTTGCACTTAGAACAGCTTGATGTAAAGACTGCATTTCTCCATGGTGATTTGGAGGAGGACTATATATGCAGCAACCAGA
This sequence comes from Taxus chinensis, assembly GCA_019776745.2. NCBI lineage: Eukaryota > Viridiplantae > Streptophyta > Pinopsida > Cupressales > Taxaceae > Taxus > Taxus chinensis. The sequence continues at coordinate 518,581,370 of CM034156.1, read as the reverse complement.
GGGCTATGAGGTCAAAAAAAAAGAGATGGTGTGCAAAACTGAAGAAGAGCTTGTATGGCTTGAAAACAAGCTCCGTCAATGGTATAAGAAATTTGATAGCTTCATGATGGAGCAAGGTTATATTAGATGTCATTCTGACCATTGTGTGTATACAAAGAAATTTGAGGATGGAAGTTATATTATCCTTTGTTTGTATGTTGGATGACATGTTGTTTGCAGGTAAAAACATGCAGGAAATAAAAAAAGTACTCAAGAAGCAGCTAAGTGAATCCTTTGCTATGAAGGATTTGGGGGCAGCCAAAAAAATCCTTGGTATGAGGATATCTCGGGATAGGAAGGACGGAAGCTGACTTTATCTCAGGAAGAGTACATTAAGAAGGTCTTGGAGAGGTTTAATATGCAGGATGCTAAACCGTTGGGACTCCTTTGGCAGGCCATTTCAAGTTATCAAAGGAGCAGTGTCCCAAGACAGAGCAGAGCAGAAAGAAACCAGATGTCCAAGGTACCTTCTCTCAGCAGTTGGCAGTTTTTGATGTATGCTATGGTGTGCACTAGGCCTGATATTGCCCATGCAGTGGGAGTGTGAGTAGATTTATGAGTGATCCAGGTAGAGATCATTGGCAAGCAGTAAAGTGGATCCTTCGGTATTTGAGAGGGACCATGGGGACAGTTTTTTGTGCTACACAGTGGATCAACACACCACTTTTTGTGTGGTTATGTAGATTCAGATATGGCTGGAGATGTAGACACAGCAGGAGGAGGAGCACGACAGGTTTTATTTTTACACTGTAGGTGGGACAACAGTGAGCTGGATTTCACGACTACAGAAGCTGGTGGCTTTGTCAACCACAGAGCTGAGTATGTTTTGCTGCCACAGAGGCAAGCAAAGAAATGATTTGGTTACAACAATTGCTTGAGGAGTTGGGGGGGCATAAGAGGAGGAAGGAAAGCTGCATAGTGATAGTCAGAGTGCTATACACCTAGCTAAGAAACTTTGCTTTCCACTCTAGGGACAAAGCATATACAGTTAAGGTACCATTTCATCAGGACAACTTTTTGGAGGAAGAGAAGTTGAAGTTGGAGAAGATTCATACCAGTCAGAATCCTACAGACATGATGACCAAGGTGGTCACAAAAAAAAAACTGAAGTTGTTCAGCTTTGGTTGGTCTTCACAGAAACTAGTGAAGGGTTGAGAAGCTTGCTCAGAGGAAAACTAGTCTCCAAGTGGGGATTGATTGTTAGGTTGTGGATCCTGTTTTCATGTGTGTGAAAGTGTTGAAGACTGTACACTAAGAGTACTGTACACTAAGAGTACTGTACTTTTTCAGGTATCGGTGGGCCGGGGTTTGGGGGGTTGGGGGGCAAAAAGGGGGGTGGGAAAAGCCCCCGGTAATTTTTTTCGGGGGGCAGCCCCCGAAAAAAAAAATTTTGGTAAAATTTTTTTTTAAAAAAAATGCACCCGACATATCGGGAAATGCTTTTTTTTTCTCATATGGGTGAGTTTTTTTGACCCATAGGTTTATGGGACGGTTTTTTGCCCATGGTTTTGATACCCACGGTTTTGTAAAACTGCTTAAGCAGTTGTCTATTTATATGGTTTTGCATATATGATAGATGTACAATGCAAAACATTGCAGATGTGTTTTGAATTCGGGTGTGAATTCTGTAGAGTTTGTTGAGCATAGCTCCAAACAGATCTGGGTATTGTATTGAGAGAGTGGTGGCTTGTAAAAAATCTGAGCAAGTGATTCTTGGTGGACGTAGCCCAAATTGGGTGAACCTTTTTATTTTATTCTAATTTTATTTGAGATCTGTAATAATTTTTTGCATATTAGTTTCTACTGTTGCGATTTCAACAATCCTCTTCAGTCATCACCTTTTATTTTTTCCTCCTTCTTCACCTACTCATCATCAACCACTACTCAATGTCCGCTCATTTTTTTCTCTTTCCACTCTATTTTTAAGTCCTGATGCAGGAGCATTATCAAGAACAAAATCATTCAGTCAGTACAAGTATTCCTAGAAATGGAGTTAATGGAGAGTTATAAGGGTATGTGGAGTTTGTGAGAGATCAATAATTTGAAATTTTGAAAATTTGTTTTCCTCCAAAGTGTAATTCAAAATATCATACTTGTAAAGGAGGGTTCTAAGCTTGTTAAGTGGATAGTTGAACATATGATAGATACAATTACATGTATTAAGGTGTATTAAGGGTTTTGTAATTATCAATGAATGCCTTGTTAGGATATAGGGTGTGTGATAAGTCTTTAGGTGAAATATGAGTTATTTTTGTTTTTTGAAGATAAGGTAAACTGCCCAAATGTAATGATGAGCACATAATGAGTCTTTCTAGCTCTTAGTGAGTAGTTACATTCCAAAAAATGGGAGTTATGAAATAGGTAGTAGGTGGCATGCATAGAAAAAATTTTTAATATGTAGCAAAGATTAGGGAGTTATTCATGATCCTTCATCATTGAGAATGAGAGAAAAGATGGGTAGATGGGAGAAAAAAACAATCTTGTATGAAGAAGTATGGTGAATGAATATAAACTCAGTCTTAATAGTATATCTTTTCTTGTAAGTGTATTCTTAAGTTGAAGTAAGGATATGTGATGGTTTCTCCATACAATATGCAGGGGATCTAACTATTTGGTTTGATAAGGAAAGTTCCATGTATTGACATTTTTTTGGCATGATAATCTAACCCTCTGTTCGAGTTGATTCATGACTGTTACAATGTTAAGGACATGACTGTGTGTCTTCAAGAGTTTCAATATTGAGTTTCTTGATTGATTTCATGTGGTAAAAGATGAGTGTAGAGTGTATCATGATTTGAATGAGATTTCATTTCCTTCTAGATGAATGAATAGAATGTGCCTCAGGATTAAATTTTGCACTTTGTTATGGCTATGGAACATTCTAATAATGTGCACGTAACTCATAAAGCAGTGAGAACCTTGTAAGGAAATAAAAAGTAAGTTTGCTAAGGAGACTATATGCACCCAAAATTGAATGTGCTACATTGTCAGAAAATAATTATAAAGGTCCCCAATGATGATTCATATCCTTTCAAAAAAATTTCAAGCTCCAAAACCCATTTGTAGTATATATTTGTAGCCTAGACATCCCTACTTAGCCCTCGCATGATTTTTCCTAGCTTTTTGCTACATTTTAGACATAGTTTTTGACCTTTAGTGTCAAAAACCACTACCCTTCTTGGGTGTGGTTTTGTGACCGCCGGCCAGTCAAGGAGGTGGTTTGGTAACCACCACCTTAGGCAGGGCGGTGATTCTTTAACCTCCACCTTACACAGGGTGGCGGTCCTGCACGGATTTTCCAGAGAGTTCACTCACATTTTTAGATGCGTTTCCAGAGAGTTCACTTAACTTCCATTTTTAGATGTGTTTCTTGTCCATTTTTAAATGATTCCAAGGCTCAAATGCGTTGTGGCAATCTATTCTTGCACTTCTATTTGTGATTAATGGTTGTTAATATTTTGAACTCCTTCTTCACTTTTGTTATGTCCTCCTTTGGCTTCCAAATGGTTTCAACCATTGCCTAGCTGAATTCTTATAAATACCATGCTTATGTGCAAGGAAAACCTAGAGAAAATTTGTATTCTTGTTATTGCAAAGTTACTTCCTTTCTTACTAGAAATTACCAAAGCCAATCTTAGTTCAATTGTGCTTGCACTCTTCCACTTGCATTGCTTCCTAGTATGCTAATTCATGTTGATGTTGCTCACACATCCTTCTTCTTCTGTTGTTGTTGCATTCCCATCCATTGGACTCATGTGGACACAAAAATTGAAAGGATAAACTAAGGGGACAATACTCTTATAACCAAATTTGCCACAATTCTTGCAATATCCAGGTTAGAGGTCTTGTTTGATTCATTCATGTAATTATTAATTTTGAATTTTTTCATTTCAAAGTTCATAAGGAAAATACATAGATAAATTCTTTCATCTTTTTAATTATCAAGTCATTAGTAGACCAGATAAAATTAGAAATTTGTTCTTCAACATTACCAAGGAAGTTGCAGGGAATAATACATCTTCTCTGATCTTGTAATATTGTGATTTCTTCTCTTTTTCAAAGGTGAGATTGAAGGTTTTATTTGGAAGATTTCAATCAATTAATTATTTAGGATTTAGATTAACACCATTTGCACAAGAATTTAACTACACCTGGTTAATCATTTGTATTAGGTTAATTTATTAGATTAGAAGTTTTGTTTTTAAATATAAAAAAATAGTCCAAAAATATTTCCTTTGTTAGATTAATCGTTCATTTGATTTATTCATTTATATTTTGGAAAATTAAATACAAAAACAATTTTAGATTTGATATTTGCTTTATTAGTTTGTTTTAGTTAATTAGATGTAATCACATTTCATATGACTATTACGAGACCTAAAGAACCTAGATATTTCAGTTTTGAATTAGTAATACCATTACCAAACCTAGTGGTTCCACATGCAAACATAGATCAAGGCCTTAGGTACAATGTTTTCAAGATAACTAGAGACATACAAAGAATCAACTGACAATTAGACACATTAAACATTGAATACGATAAAGTGTTAGAGTATTGGTCGAATCAACCAAATTACAGACTACCTTGAAATTGAATATTTCAAAAATTCCGCAGTTGTACAAGATAAAAAATTTCAGCTGTGATCCACTGGGTGCGCAACCAAACAAACCTAAACTACTCACGAACATTGATACAAGACTCCATCTTCTTATCCTCAAAACCACAAATAATACACCAAGAGGATATAAAAACTCAACATGATAAACATTGCATCTGATTAGGATTATGATTATTGGACCACCCCTGAGCATAGATTGCCTAATTGACCTTGGCATTAAGATCTTGATCATTCTTATGACCATAAAGGGTACATAAACCACAACCAAATTTACAATTAAAAAGATCCTGGGTCCGTGGACATAAAAACCCGAAATAAAGGTACCGCGATCGCGGTTTTAAAAAACCGAGCGCGGTCCTAAAACCGCGATCGCGGTTATTGAATTCTAGGTTCGGTAATTACCGAAACCTAGTTCCGCGATCGCGGTTTATAAACCGCGAGCGCGGTTATAAACCGCGCGGAACTCTGAGACAAAATTTAACAGTCCCGCGACTCGTTATTTTCCTAATTTTCAATTCAAACCGCGACTTTTCCTAAACGTTTTTCACTCGCACTTTCAATACTATCTCAAAAATTGCTCATCGGACTTCTGGATAGCGATAGATTCAACCATGCCGCCAAGACGAGGAGGTAAGTCCCCGATTGTAATCATTTTTTTGCATTTTAGGTTTTTTTTTTTGCATTTTAGGTTTTTTTTTGGCATTTTCATGGGTTTTGTGAATTGTTTGTTTATGTATACAATTTTATTGTTTTATCAGTTGGTCGGCAAGCTCGGGCTCGGCAAACCGTCAAAACATTCCTCAAAAAACCCACCGAACATTCCTCAAAACCCTCCGAACATTCCTCAAAACCCTCCTCCAAACATAGATCCGCCCCCTGTGGCTCCTTCTGTCCCCACTGAGCCAACAGGAACGCAAGATAATATCATTGGAAGAATCCAAGAAAATAAAATTGTCATTGAGAACCTAATTCAAACTATAAGACAAAACCATGCTACAAATCCATCCCGCATGACTTTAGCCAATACATTGCAAACATTGATTGGCGAAGTCGAGTCTGCAACCAACCAAATACATAGATGGAACACCTTTAGAAGTGACTGTAGGCGGTGGTATGCGGGATAAACTATCTCATGCGGCCGTCAAAGACAAAAAAAATTGGAAAAGACCTAATTTGTGCATTATTTACCGACCCTAGAACCAATGCCCCCCCTGCAGTTACTTGCAAACGGTTCCCAATCCATTGGTGCCATGATGATAGAATCAAAAACAATTTTTGGGACCGATGGTGGATGGTTTTTGATTATCCACCATGCAACAACAATGAGGTTCCTCTTTATTTTTTGAAGAAATTATATTGTGAGTTTGTGCTCAATGAGGTCCCGAATTATTTTGACTTTTCAGACTTTTTTGGTCGAGGAGGTGGCTCTGCACAGAGCAGACCTGGTGCACGCGTAGGTCAGCCTAGGATCCCCCATGCCCCAAAACCCCCATTGCCTTCAGTTATCCCTCCTACAGTGAAGGAGGTTGTGGAGATTGATACATTGCATGCATTGAGGGAGCTCACTGACACTCTCACCCAGCATAGCACCCAGATGCATCCGGTGATGTTGGTGGAGGTGCCAGTTCTAGTGCACCACACCACTGTGGATCATGTGGTGCCGTATGCACTGCAGGCGAGACATCATTTGCTGGTTCACAGGATTTTTTTTTTTCTATAGATGAGATGCTGGGGAATGTTTTTGGAACTGGAGCCACTGATATTGGTCTTTCACAGGTAAATTTTAAATAAATTTAAATAATATATATATGTCAATAGTTTAATTCACATGTTTGAGATATTAATATATATATGATTGTACTTCATGTACATACATGTAAAAAACTAATTTTTTATTTTATTTTAAATAGCAAGAGCCGGTGAAGGAAACATCCGGTGTTGACATGCTAGCTACTGCGGTTGGGCGTGTTTCAAACGTAAGTTTCAAGTTGTACAAACTTACATTTTTAATAAATCATTTAATTGCACTAGATTATTATTATAATTTGTTTCACGTGTATGTTGCACATGTATTAATATTTTTCTCTTTTATACACAGGAGCCTGGCGGGTCATCATCTGCTCAGGGAACTGAAGCTACTGGCATGCTCTCGCGTGAGTTTTTTACGCAGGTTAGTTACAAATCTCTTTAATGAATGATAAGAGTGATGAAGAAATGTAAAAAAGGTTAAATCCTCTCGTACCCTTTATCTAAAAAAATCTATGCGTCCTTTCCATATGATTATAAGTTTTATATGGATTGGTGTACTGAGATTTTAAGAATTTTACAACATCATTGTACCCTTAATAGACAACTCCTCCAATTTATGACAACTCCTGCGAACCCTAACTCCACCACTCATATGAACCCTAATAGATTTGAGAGGCGGCGGACATATATATGTGCACACGTAGGGTTGTGTGAAATTACGTGATGGAGGTGTCCTTTCATGTCCTTTCATTTAGAAACTACATCCCCCTCTGCAGAACATGTAGACCCCTAAGGGTTTGTTTTTTCTAGAAATATTCTTGGGCACTGGGTGTGGGGCTTCAGTTGCTCTCAAAACTGCAGGTGGCAATGGAGCCATTGTTGGGGTTGGATCTGACACTACTGCACCAATGTTGCCAAGAACTTGCAAGGAGGAATGGAAAATCCTGTTATCTTTGTTGGGGACACTAATAACCCATGGGAGGTTGAGTGAATCCTAACATCTTTGTTAGGGGTGCAAACACTAGGGTTTTCTCCCTTGTTGATAGCTTGGAAACTCCTGCTACAACTAAAGCTTTAGTCATCATCACTCATTTAATGAGGTTTTGTAAAAGAAGACATAGATCAAAACCATGAGGCCTACTAAGAGAAACCCAAGTGTAACCTTTGGCGATGAAGTCCTCGAAATATATTCATTTTACCAAGATCATGCCTTGATCTAGATTAGATTCACTCATCTTTAGCCTAGCCTCCCTATCCTCCATGATTAGATCTCCAAAAATTGGTTCCCGCTTCTAGCGGGTAGTTAGACCTCTACCCCTATGCTAAGGGAATTTTTATTATTTTTTCCCCTCTATAGCTGACAAGGACAAAATTTCTAAAAACAACTTTTGGTTTTCCAACAAAGGTACCTTATCTTAAAACCATGGTTCACATCATCAACCCTCTCACTGAATCTTTATCACACAAACCAATCTAGATCAAATTACCCCCCACTTACCCCTATAATTTTAGGACCATAGTTGTCTGATATCCATAGGAAATACCTTGGGAAACATCATTAACGTCGAATCCCAAACCTATGATTTCACAATAATGTATATGCAAGAATCCTAGTTGAGATTGATACTTCAAAGAATCTTCCAACCCACCTTAATCTTAAAGTGCAAAATCAAACTTGCACTCATCCTCTGGACTATAAGGGCCTACAGGTTTCAGAGATGTAGGAGATGTATTTTTTTTTGGGGCATTCTGCTCCTGATTGTGAGATGGTAAAACATTAAAAAAGAGAATATGCTAATTGGTGGATAATAAATGCCCTCCCTAAATATCGTATTTAAATCTAAGTAAATAAATCCCTAATTCAAACACTAAGGAGGAAGACATGGTCAAAAATCTTTTCCTAGCAACCCCTTTTGAGAGAGATCACAGATCATGTAAACAAGGGGTTATCCGTGGGTGAAACATAGAGGAGGACCGGAAACACTAAATCAAAACCGCATGTAGCGGCAAAAGGCGATGTTCCTCCTCATTCTCTCCTTGTTCAAGCAACACTATATCAGTCGATCACAGATTTTGAAGTTGTTATTCCTGTACAAAAAGCTCCCAATGTGACCAATGTCTCACTCTATATCCACTTCGCTTCTACTAGATACGAGTATTCTCCATCCCAACCTTGGACACAAATACATTGAAGATAGATGGCCTCCGTGCTAACATTATAGATCCTATGTATTTAGCCTAAATAGAAGATAAAATTTAATAATGTATTTTTATTCTTCTTGAGTAACAAATATTGATTTGTACATGTTTTTGGTATAGCTCTTAAGTAGATTTTAATAAATTGATTTGTACATGTTTTTGGTATAGCTTATGACTGCTACAGAGACTCCTCCACTATGCAGACTGTGGAGGCTGCTGTACGATACCGCCCCATAGCATCTGCAAATCCACTAACCGAGGGGTACACAATTTTTTAATTTGTTAAATTTTGGAGGTTCATTATTTCTTATTAAACTTAAATCTACAATATCATTCGATAAAATATGACATTAGATCATCCTTTGAGCTTGTAAATTGTATTGTTATCAATATGATATAACTTTAGTTGATCAACATAGGAAGTATTCGTCGGGAGACCAAAATATCGTTCAAATTCGTTGGGGACTACTCGGACTCCGTGGCACCTAGAGAGGCCTCGTCTGATCCGACACCTTGGCATACGACCCTATACAAGAGCCTCTCTCATTTTTTTTCCTTCGCATTTCGGTGCTTCTCGCTGTCCTAATGTTTGCAAAAAACGCGCGAAATAGTGCAGTTGGAGCCAGTGTAGGTTGCCAAACGCTGTATTTTGCAAACGGTGGGCCGTGGCAACCGAACCGCCGCGCCGGCACGTCGGGTGGCTAGGTGATGCTAGAGGAGGCGGTGTTTCGTGCGTGAAAGGGTCGTTGATTCCGGGCTCTTCGTTCGGGCTTAGTCCCTAAGAACCCTGAGACCAAATATCGTTCAAATTCGTCGGGTGACTACTCGGACTCCGTGGCACCTAGAGAGGCCTCGTCTGATCCGACACCTCGGCATACGAACCCTCTACAATAGCCTCTCTCATTTTTTTTCCTTCTCATTTCGGTGCTCTCGCTGTCCTAATGTTTACAAACGCGCGAAATAGTGCAGTTGGAGCCAGTGTAAGGTTGCCAAACGCTATATTTTGCAAATGGTGGGCCATGGCACCGAACCGCCTGCGCCGGCACGTCCGGGTGGCCAGGTGAACGCTAGAGGAGGCGGTGTTTCAGTGCGCGAAAGGGTCGTTGATTCCGGGCTACTTCGTTCGGGCTTAGTCCCTTAAGAGCCCTGAGACCAAAATATCGTTCAAATTCGTTGGGTGACTACTCAGACTCCCTGGCACCTAGAGAGGCCTCGTCTGATCCGACACCTCGGCATACGAACCCTCTACAATAGCCTCTCTCATTTTTTTCCTTCTCATTTCGGTGCTCTCGCTGTCCTAATGTTTGCAAACGCGCGAAATAGTGCAGTTGGAGCCAGTGTAAGGTTGCCAAACGCTGTATTTTGCAAACGGTGGGCCGTGGCACCGAACTGCCTGCGCCGGCACGTCCGGGTGGCCAGGTGAACGCTAGAGGAGGTGGTGTTTCGGTGCGCGAAAGGGTCGTTGCTTCCGGGCTACTTCGTTCGGGCTTAGTCCCTTAAGAGCCCTGAGACCAAAATATCGTTCAAATTCGTCGGGTGACTACTCGGACTCTGTGGCACCTAGAGAGGCCTCGTCTGATCCGACACCTCGGCATACGAAACCCTCTACAATAGCCTCTCTCATTTTTTTCCTTCTCATTTCGGTGCTCTCGCTGTCCTAATGTTTGCAAACGCGCGAAATAGTGCAGTTGGAGCCAGTTTAAGGTTGTCAAACGCTATATTTTGCAAACGGTGGGCCGTGGCACCGAACCGCCTGCGCCGGCACGTCCCTTAAGAGCCCTGAGACCAAAATATCATTCAAATTTGACGGGTGACTACTCGGACTCCGTGGCACCTAGAGGAGTCGTTTTCAAAATTTACAACTTTTTCAAAATTTACAACATTTTCAAAATTTACAACTTTTTCAAAATTTGCAACTTTTTCAAAATTTACAACATTTTCAAAATTTACAATGTTTTCAAAATTTACAAACTTGACTTTTCAAAATTTACAAATTTTTTAAACAATGTTCAAGCTTCTCTTAGCTTCGAGAATTTAAAATTCTCTACTAACGATACCAACCACGTGAAGGTGGAAGCTTTTCTGGCACCACTAACCTAAACATAAAATTGTTAGTCAAAGAAATTTAAGTTTCAAATCAAAACCATATACTAGATCTATATACATGACACACAAAATACACAAATTTAAAATAGAATATATTCAAACTTAAATCTAGATCTTTAAACTAAAAAAATAATATATATATATATATACGCTATATAAATTGAAACTTGAAATTAAATATATACCAGACATGTGAGCATTGTAAATTCATTCCAATGAACCATCAGGATCGGATCTACTCTGAATAGCAGACAAGATTGCTTCATGATCTGACTCTCGAACCTTCCAAAGAATCTTGTTATTAGGTCTTCCTCGATATCTATACAACTGAATATTTGTCGCTAGAACTAGATGTGAATATAAGAGTATTTTCCTGTGTGTCTCAAAGTCTTCAAACACCCAAACAGAGGAGTTTTTTAATGGATACCGTCGAAGCCAAGTTCCAGTAACTACCACTGACCCTGTAGGATACTCAATCTCTTCGCCATCTATAATAGGAGAAGTCAACTTCTTTCTTTCCTCGATGCAACGACATAAGAAATAGTCTGTTCCTTCTTCATTGTCTTCTGTCGCAATTACTGCAAACACATGTCCTACAAAAAAATAACTAAGGTTGAAAAACTCAAATTTAAATTACATATTAAAATTTCAATGGACATAACTCAATACAAAAATTAAATAAATAACTGGATAAATACCTTGTCGCACCAAAATTGAAATTTCGTCAAAGTCCTTGGATGTTGTAACTTCATCTGCAGAAACAAGTTGTAGTGCTTGTGGAGGTTGATAACTAGGAAGCGGAGTTAGAGGCCTACAAATCCATCCTTCCACCCATTCTTGTGAATCACACTCAGCAGTGACAAATTCGATACAAGATGCACAAAAACATGTCAACTTTCTTGTCCATACGGCCCACGAAGTAGCGTCTGAGCTACAAAATGAGTGCATATCACTGGACCCAGTGAGTGTCATACAATCCTCGTAGTTAGCAATATGTTTTTCCTCTATCAACCAAAAATATCTGCAAACTGTGGAATTTTCTTGAGAACCTCGGGTCATGTTGTCAGTACACCATTCCACTATGCTCTTTGCATCTTTTAATTTAGCACCATCTTTGTACTTCAACTCTTCTCTTGCAAGAGCTCTTTTCACACATGCCCCTGCACCGTCATGCTCTCCTTTTCCATGTCCAGCCTCAGTGAAACTCCAAATATGTTGCACACCCATCTTGACATGCATTCTGCTCATCCAATAAAACATTCATGCATTCTTAAACTAAGACGTGCAATTATCTGACCATATATAATGTTGTTTGAAGTGGATGTCCCTATCAGACAAGTTTCCATAAAATAACTGGAAACACCCTTGCACAAATTCAGTAGAATGAGTACGATCATCACTGATATAAAAGTGGTAATCTCTTAAAAATTTTCGATCATTCTCTGTACTGTCAGGAGAATGTAGAAATGCTATATGCACAAAAATGGCAACTTGTACTGAGTTGTAATATTGTGATTGAACCTCCATTTGTGGTTGCAATGTGTAATTCTCTGCAAAATCGACCACTGAAACAATAGTACCAATAGGAAATGTGTCTTTGCATAGCTTGAATTGTTCATCCAACCATCGAGCTCTATGTGTATGCCTCGCATACTCATAAACAAGTTCATCCTTAAATTTTCTCATAAATTACAAAATGGGCATTTGTTCTGTAACTAGCTCACACCGTTTCGATTCTTTTCCATCTTTCAACTGGTATGCAACTGATTTATATTTATCAAACTCACCTAATTATGTCCTATTGTACCTTTAATTTGCTCATGGATGCAACTTTCCAATTTAGGTAATCCGCCGCATGTACTACAACTTTCATCTAAACAATCCTGACTATAAAAAAAATTGTCCAACTTCTTTTTCACAAAATATAGTAGGAATGAAATCCCTAGAAGATATTGGTGGAACTTGAACACCACATTCAGATAACATAGTTTCAGAATGAAAAATGGAACGAATACGTAAAAATTTAGCATAATGCATTGCAAATTCAACATGTTGCCTACAACAACAAGTGGTGCGAGCATGGTTGATTTTCACATAGAATGGTTTCAACATTTCAAAAAAACGTTGACTAATTTTAATTTCCAGATTCTCTTGTTCAAACTTACGAAAAAATTGAGTTTGAGTCATATCTAAGAAATGCTTTGGATGTGGTTCACGATTAGTAGAACCAACTCTCCGTTTTATAACATCTCTTGTATTAGGTGAAACTCTAGTGTTATCATGCCAAAATTTAATAACAACTTCTCTTATAGCATCAGAATTATTTTTGTCCTTACGCGGTGCTCTAACAGAAAATGCCCACAAATCGACATTATTGAGTGACTGAAGGATATTACGTCTTTCAATTGCTTTGATTAGAGTTTTTCGATTAACTTGCAACATTCGACTTGTTTGCGTAATCAAACGTTGTTTTTTTATTGATTCACTTACAACACTAGTAGCAAGTACACGATGCACAATATTACTATCCCTAGTGCGTCTCTTTACACCAACAGTGTGATATGCATCATGAAGGTTTTCAACAATTGTAGAGGTTTGACCACATATGTTAGATGTTGTTAATCCTAAGGTGTTTAATGTAGGTCTCATTTTAATCAATTTCATCAAACTAACCAACAACTGACATCTTTGGGAATCATTTAAAATTTCAAAATGATTATCCCAAATTTCACTAGCTTTTCTTCTGATTTGTCGTTCAGAAAGTTTGTCAGACATTGGTTTCAAAATGTTTTCATCAATTTCAATCAAAACATTAGGTTTCTTATGTAAAATCCTAGGAGGTGTTTTTGTCAAATTTTGTTTGTCTACAGTTTCAACATGAATTTCCTTATTCACATTTTCATTGTCTCCTTCAATTTCAACATTTGCTACATCATGAGTATTTAATTCTTCTTCAACATTGACAGTAAAAACTTCTTCATCACGAGTATTCAATTCAACTTCAACATTGACAGTAGAAACATTACCTAGTTCTTCATTGCTTACAGTAGTTGGGATTGAAGATGAACCTCTTCTAGATTCACGAAGTTTCCGCATCCGCTCAACATTTTCAATTTTGTTGGCCTCTAATTCGTCTAGTGTTTTTTTACTTAATGACTTCCTTTTTTGACTTCGTTTTTTGTCTCCCATGATGTTTTGCTTTCGGTGATAAAAAAACGTGCCTGGAAAAAGACAGAATTTCGCAGTAATTCGTACGGTAAGGTCAGAGAGTAAAAATCACATGGTAATTCGGACGTTGGGATGTGTGTAAATATGGTTTATAAACCGCGAGCGCGCTTTATAAACCGCGAGCGCGCTTTATAAACCGCGAGCGCGCTTTATAAACCGCGTTCGCGGTATTTTTACAAAAAAAACCGCGATCGCGGAGCTATTTTCCGAACCTTAGCCTCGAAAAATCTTTGTTTTTCCCCAACCAAAGCTATGGAAGGTCATTATGAAGTGCAAAAGATCAAAAAACCTCAAATCTGCTCTTCCAAAGACTTGAACCATGCTAAAAAACTGAAAACATTTCACAAAAATGGTGCCATCACGTAGGGTAGACTCTTAGCTTTGTAAAAATATTGTTTTTAAAGTGAATAGAATAAGATAAATATCATTTTATAATTTATTACTAACAATAGGTCCTTAAGACATTTTTTCCCGTGAATGTTCATGTCTACGTTTAAGACTGTAACTTTTGTTTCGCTTATCAAAATATGATAAAAATTATACCATCCCAAGCGTGGACAAATTCTATGCACCTTAAAAAAAAAAAATTGATTTCGATATTTTTTGATATAGTTATTGCGGGCAAACGGAAAGCGCTCCATTTTCTAAATATTTTCAGACCACTTTCACGGAAAAAATCATAAAAAAAAAATATTGCTAAAAAAAATACAAAATAAAATCCATCCCAAGATAGACAACTACATCTAACTTTTCACCAAAGGAAAAAAAAAAAACAAGATTTGGTCATCCAAAATGCGGGCAAACGGACTACAATCTTATAAGTTTTTTAAAAAAAAAAAGTAAGTCATATAATTTTAAGTGTTTAATATAGCTAAACTTGTCTGTTTTTTACAAAAATTAGTATTTTAGAAACTAGATTCTGAATGCTATGATTCATATTTATATAACTTTTTCTAATTTAGAGTGCATGTATAGCTAATAATCCCTACAAGTTGAGATTTCACTGTTTTTTGCAATATGACGTCCACGGATGACCCTATATTTGTCCATCAACTTGGTGCACTTACCCATAGTTTGTAAATGCATAATTTCCAGCCCGGGACAATTCACTACAAAACAGAACTTCAATGCCACTAACAAAGGAGATTATGGATCGATGCATGCGTTGGGAGATTGTAAAGTTGAGGCCTTTCATGAGCAGCGACATCGGGGAGTCTCTGCATATCAATTTGGCTATATAACTCTTAGCCTCATTTGGAATGGTTCGAGCTCCGTTGCAGTAAACATATAAGCCAATTTCAATTACTAGCTGTAAAATACTTGGTGTAGCCATGATTGCACATACCCTAATTCACATACAATTTGCTTTTCTTCCAGTGCTTTTATAATACAATTTCCATTGTTATTGCCGATACATAATTCATAAGAAAAACACAATTTAACTACATAACTGAAGCTCGTCTCGTTGTGCAAAGCCCTTTCCCTTATGGGGAAAGTAAAAAGCACTCCAAACGTTGTAAATTTAGTAGTAATTCGATACGATAATTACAGCTATAACCGCCCACCTAGTAAACATGAATACATTTGATACATTTGAAATTGAGAAAACATGAGAAAAATCTAAAACAACTTTATCATCAACATCATGTAAAGAGAGTAATCCAACAAAGGATTTGGTTGATGGAGAAATAGTTAAAATAGGTGAAAAAGTTCAGACAACATCAGTCTCAGTGAAGAACCGTCCACACCTTCCTAAAGTAACTGGTATTTTCTACAATGATAGGGGCATGAAGTTGCTGGCAAATGTGACAGCCTATGAAACTTTAAAGGATGAGAAAGTTTCCTTTGGCAATTCTGGAAGATGAGTTTTTGTGACCACAGATGACAGTTTGGACAAGTCTATGGTTAATACCTCCTCATGTGGCTCAAAAGCTAAACAGGCACAACACAAAACAGAACCTCATTGACCAAGAACCAAAGTTGTGGAATTGGTCATAAGAGGAGGCTAAGAAATATAGTTCTATTGCTACATACAAGTATAAACAAAATTTAAATGCATACCTGCAGAATTTAAAAATAGTAAAGCCAAAAAAACATGCAAATTCAAAAAAGTAAAATTGTTAAAAATAGCAAAACCATCATTTTAAGCCGTCAAATTTGACACAGTCTCATGAATGACCGCAAAGCCTTTTTCCATAGGGGTAACGCCGAATAAAATTTAAAAATAGTAAATCCAAAACAACATGCAAAATCAGAAAAGTAAAATTGTTAAAAACAACAAAAACAAAATTGTTAAAAATAACAAAAACAAAATTGTTAAAAATAGCAAAACCATCATTTAAGCTGTCAAATTTGACAGAGTCCCATGAATGTCCGAAAATACTTTTCCCATAGGGGTAATGCCTTCGGCGTAATAAACAAAAAGAAATATCCACACACATAAGTGGGTGAGGATGAATACAATAAAGGTAAATAAAGTACCTAGGTGAACATGAGCTAAGGTAAATACCTACTCTAACAGATTGTTCACCCTTTTGTTCCCCCCATTTTTTTGTCTATTCCATTTTGTTAAGGGGGGTCTATCCTATCTCTATTGAGGGTTTTACTTGACCATTTCATTTTATTTGCATTGCTTGTTCTAGAACTGGTTTTTCTTCCATTTTAGTTTGCTCTAGTTTTCTGCATTTGGGGAAAACCCCATTTGCTCATACAAGGGTGTGTATGCTTCCATACACTCTTATCCAATCCCAAAATAGGTCACATGCTATTATTAGCCATGCACCATTTACAAGCATAGCCACACATGCAAGTGTGCTAACAATAAACTCCCTTTAGTTAACTACAGTGATAAATCTATTCCTAGCCCGCACCCATATAAAGTGTCAATATGATCCAATACTGGTCACAAAATTATAGCCGATGTCGTGGCATGAAAGTACTCTACCGACGTCAATTTGTGGTTCTTTTGAACACCATATCTAATAAAAGACAGACTCAATGTGTGAAAACAGTATAAGTCTTAAAAGATGCCAGGTATGAGTCCTCTTTTACGCGAAGTTTCATCAAATTGTCTGTTCGCTCCTAGTTAACATTGCCAGTGCCATTCCCACACTTACGACACTTCTTGTATGGCATGTGTCTGTTAGTGTAATGTCCTACCTTATGCTACCAACATTTATTAGACACTCATGGTACAATTACCACCCCAGTAAAATGGTTAAACATCCATAAATTGAGTTTATTAAAATTCACTTATGTGAATTCTAGGAAATAATAAGAAAGAGATCTTTATAAATTTAAAAGAATAATGTTACTCCTATTATTATAACTTGGAGAATACCTTAACTTGAAGAAATTAACTCGACTCATATGTCAGTGGGAAGAGACATCAATATTTATCTCGAAGCCTACGAAATGCAAAACCACATCAAGAAATCGAAAGCGCTTCCTTTATGTTTTCTGGAAGTATCTACCACAAAGTGGGACTCCAAAGTCACTCCTATGCAGAATACGTCTTTATCTTTCATTTTAATTAGTGACCAACACAATGAATTGGAGGATTGCATTCTATCCTTCCTTCCATGATAAATCCATCTAACTACGCGATGAGTTTCGCAAGCTTATCTAGTCATTTCTTATGTGAGTTCTTGTGCTTCTGCAAGGGCCTCATGCTTCTATTTAACCAGTGCATAATATCTCATATATGAGTTCCCAATGCCATTTTCCAAACCTACATCACACACTTCTGAACTTCATTGTCCTCCTGTCAAGGTTTTTCTTTTGGTGAGGCGCTTATGGATTTTGTACAGATTCTTCAAGGCTTGATCTGCCTTCTTCAGTTCTTCTCGCAGAATGCTCTTCAAAGCAGTCCTTCGTAAGATGAAATATTTCTTTCTTACTACTGCAAACCTTTTCAGACTTTCTGCATCTTTCTCAGGTGTTCAAATAGGAAAGTTAGTGCATTAAATAATGAAGAAATACTAATATTCAAGCACCAAATCTACCAAGGTCCTGACATAGTGCATTAATAGAGGGTGAAGCTATAAGCTCTAGAGGATCATTTTGACTCCAAATGTGGGCGCACTTTCAGCACTATAAAATCCCCAATGGCCTCTGCCATGCCTAGATGAATGTCTCCTGGGTGAAATATTCCTTATTCTTAAAGATTCCAAGTATTAGATTTCCATGATAGTTCACCGAGCACTATTCACAACTACCTGCATCACTTTTATATCATTTTCACTCTATCTCTATCTAGCAAATCGACCATGATGGTATGCTAACCTTAATCCACACTTGTTTGATGTGTGCTCACTTCGGTGGAGACCTTTACTGCAATGTATTTCATCACCTGCTCATCAGTGACATAAAAATATGATATGTACTATTTATTGTATCTAGCTTGGGGGTGTATTTTTAAACCTCCTTCATCTATGCACAAAGTAATCGATCACTACATTGGATCAAGATCTATTGGTTTCATTGTATGTGTGTGTACATCGAATTATTTAAAGTTATTTCCTTCGTTCGGCATCATGCCTCACCCATAGGGTTCATTCATCATATCTTCACAGCCTATAAGATTTGTATCCATTTTAGTGTTTCTTACAGTTCCTAATTTATGCAAATGGCATCTCATGGAACAATTTTAAATCTATGTCCTCCATGGTCGTGAAGAAATCGCATTGATTTTGTGCATCATTATAGTGGGGATATCTGTTACTCATTCTCTTCATATGACTATTGATCCCTTTTTTCCATCTGGAGCTTCAAGATTTGGATTTTATTCAAGAGAACAACTTCTTTGATTATTTGCAAAAAATAACAAGTATTGTGTGCATCCCTCATCTAACAATATTGAGATAATAAACCCACATAATTTCAACAAAAGGATATTTATGGATATTCATGAATCGAGAGCCCCAGAATGAGTTTTGGTTAGCAAAAATCCTTTCATTGGATCCATCTTCATTCCATTAAAGCCATAGTTTGATATTTTCATAAGCCTTCCAAATTATTTTGAACACAAATGATCCAACCACTTTCATCAAGGCTTTGAGAATGATGAAATTATGAAAATGAATCTCTTACCAACTTTTATGACCCTATGGATTGCATGCCATGATTAAATTGCAAAAAATAAATTTCTAATATTCTTTATATTCAGTAGCTCAAATAATCCATTTACCATAGATATCAGTTCCTTGGTGACCAATATCTAGTAACATGAATCCTCTAGCATTATTGACAAGACAAAAAACCCAAACAACTCTATGAAAGCACTTCATATATTTAAAACTAGCCCATAAGAAATATCTAAGAAAATTTTCAAGCCTTTATAGGAGGCATGAGAAGGAACCCAGTAAGAAGAATAGTACACATGAGTGGCGGTGACCACTTTAGAGAAGATATAATACTTTCCTTTACCTACCAGAAATGGGATTAGTGATCTAGTATGTGATATTTCTGCCAAATCATTCAATACCATATTGCCACAATTAAGATGAAGTTTCCTCAAATACAAAGGGAATTAAAAAAAAAAGGAATATTTCCTTTTGTTGAATCCATTTCCATTGAAGACTAATTATATAAGGAGATGGTGTCAAAAAGGATTTTTTACAACATTTTATTTTATGCCATTATATGTTAGATCCCAAAGTGAGGTAGTAAGTATTTAAGAATTACATTAAAATTTTGATTTTTTCATCCTCAAGAAGAGTAGGAATGAATCATTTAGAAAGTGACCATTAACTAGTTGTGTAGTTTTTTATAATTTTAGAGAGATTCCTTTGGAAAAACCATGACCTATCACATTTACAATAAGATAGCAAAAGCCTTGTAAAACTAGCATATATAATTAAGGGGCTAGATGGAAACCTTCATAAATTGAATGATAAAGAAAAAATTGTTCATAACTGACTCCATTAATTAAGAGGTAAGTTGTGGCATGTGCAAATTATATTTGAATAGATTGAATAAAAGGGGTGCCAAAACCTAAAGATTTAAGTATAGCCAAAATGAACACCCATTATATATGATCATAGGCTTTATAAAAGTCAATTTTGACAAAGATAGCTATTTTATTAGAGTTTTGATCCCATTCCATTCCTTACTGGACTCCAATAAAAATTTCAAGAAAGTATCTACTTTTTTATGAAACATGTATTCTTAGGACTGGAAAATGTAGGGAAGATTTGGGGAAGTGAAAACACGAGGGATTTGGTAATGATCTAGTAGGAGAAAATGAGAAAAGTGCTTATAAGAAAATATAATTACAAATTAGCCCAGGGTCACCCATTTTGGGAATAAACTTGATGTGGCCTCTATTATTAAACTGATTGAGGGAGTTGGTATAGAAAGCCTCAATAAATATCTGGTAAAGGTCATTTTCCAATGTATCCCATAGAGATTTATAGATTATACAAGGAAGGTTATCACATCTAGGTGATTTTTGATTGTCCATCTATAAAACCACTTCATGGAGATACTCAATGGTAAGAAATATATATCATAGACCTAATCCTTTGGGCTTATAAAGGATTACAAGACATGACTAAAGGCATTTTTAAAGATGTTATTTTAACTTGGAGGATGATTCATGAGATTAGAAAACCCACTGGTAATGGTGGATGAAGGCTTGCACAATGTCAAACACTTATATGAGTCATTGGTTAGATTATCGAATGGATTTAATTTTCTAGTGTGAGTGGTTAACTTTTATCATATGAAATAATTATTTAAAAAATTTACAACCCACTTTGAGCTAGTGAATTTTGGATTTTATTTGATTATTCCGAGCATTGTAAGTATTTATGATTTCAGGGTGTTGTCTTGGTGCTTGTAGACAAAAAATATATGCACTTGGGTACATTTCTAGGTCCTAAAGGATACTAATATATACATGATTCCTAAGAAAGAAAATTAGTGGTTAAAAACTCCTTTAATCCTTTTTACTTTATCTCTTACACCTTACTAGATTTAAACATCTTACAGTTCTATCGGCACTTGACCGATTTATCTTTTGATGGCCTTGAACACTATCACCCAGTTAGGACAAAAGTGCCTAGGTGCATCTTGTCCCTCTATTTCTTCTTTTTACTCTTTTGGTTCCTTTTCCGCTTCTAGGTCACCTTTTTAATACTTTGGCTTGGTCTTTCAGTTTTCAATTACGAAATTCAAACAAGGAAATCATATATATACTTAGTTACTTCTTCCAAATAAGGGGCCAAACATCATAATAATTATATATCATCACCTAATCTTACACAAAGGCACAAGAGCACTAAAAATCATACATATAGCACATTCATACAAGGGACAAGGGCTACTTTTGTCTGCATACATTGCATATGACAGGAGTTCCTTCTATTCCATCACACATATTTTTCATAGTTGGGAAAATATAGATCTAGCATGATATCAGTCTGTAACATGCACAAGGGAAACCTAGGTCACATGACACTGATACACACACACACAAATAACTACATGAATTTTGACATGTAGTGAAATGATCAGTCATAAGTTCAATCTTCGGGTGATTGCCAAGGTCAGTCCAACTCCACATTTTGCATCTTTTTTATTAGATTTGATGTGGTTTTCGGGCATGTGTAGGTAGTTTTTTTTGTAGGTGAAAAGTGCAATTAGAACCATAACAAAGAAACTTGAGTGAAAAATAACAAGTAAAAGAAAATCTCGTCTGACCCAAAAAAGACTAGATTCTAAGCATCTGAGTAGACATAGGCACCCAGATCAGTCATGAGCACCTGGGGAACTTTTGTTATGTATGTTCCTAGGGTTCTGAACCCTTATCAAGATATTTCAACATTATTCCCAGCTAGATCCAACAATCAGATAGTCCCGATCATTCCCAGGTTACACAGAATCAACTAAGTCATCTCCCTCTCTCATTTGCTTAGGATTTTACATTTTTGAATGCTTAGTGCTTATAAATTATTGTACTTAATTACCCTAATATAATTTTTTTACAGTAGTTACCCTGAAATAAGATTTGATTACATTTAGATTAATTCAGTGATACCAATCAAGATTACATAGAATTATGAAACATGGGCATCTCAAGGGCATCCAACAAGTGACTCAACTTCAAATAGGAGGTGTTGTATAATTTTTGGTGAATGCATGCAACGTTCCACTCAAAAGTGTGAAGGAAATAGGTAAGGTGCATAATGGAATCTAACCACCATGAAATATAGCCAGAATCACCAATTTTCCTAATAAAAAGGCTCCATAATCATTTAATGTGATATAAACAGGGCACATTATGAAGGATTGTATAGTATTTAGAAAAAAATACTATGTTTTCAAAACTTTGGGTTATCTAAAAAATTGTTTTATCTAGAAATGAGTAGGAAGGTAGTTGGAAAGACTGATATCTAGTAGAGACTCAAATGGTAACTAAAATTATCTAGAAAACAAAAAGTACAGTTATGTGTAATGCATGACATAATGTAACCAATTAAAAATTCTATCAAAGCCAATAGAATTTGTAAAAAGTATGTTGAATAACCAATTCATTATGACACATAACATTGGGCTCATAAAACCAAAATTTATTGTATGTATGTACATCACAACTTATCTTTTTCTCATTATCCATCACATGTGGGTAGGTCAATTTTACCACTCAGACATATTGAAGTTTCCATACATAACCTGATGTGCATCTAGCATCTCATCTTCTATCCAATGTTAAAGTGTTACCCTTTCAGTCATGTCATTAGTTGTATAAACATTAATCACCCCAAAATAGTAGATTTTAATGTTAAAAAACACTTAAAGAATGTGATTGGTTAGGTCACATCCATGAATAACATAATGAGCCCTCCATTTAGGATAAGCAAAAGTGGTGAATTCTCCATGAATAGGCTAATTATTGTAGGTTAAAGTTAAAATATCAAGATAGAAAAATTTAGTGGCAATTGTAAGAAGAAAACCTGCCACCTTAACTTCTTGAAGGAAAATAATGTCCATAGTTGGAAAAATTCCTCAAAAATATTGCACAATGTATTTGCAAAGCGATTCAGTGATACCTCAAACTTTACATTATAAAAAAATCATGGGGCACCTAAGTCATAAGTCATATCCTCTTAAATTAAGCCATTAAGGGCTTCAACTCTATTCTACAAAAAAATTGTTCATTATATTACAAATAATTGTTAATCTTAAAATACCACCTAGAATCCATAAAAAATCTCCTTTCTTAAGCTAGTGAGGAGGATTGCAAGATTGTCTATTCTTATTTTTTCAAGGATAAACGAAACGAAGACTCAATTGTGAGTTTCAAGAATTATATTGAACATTAGAATGAGGAATAAATATAGTGCTAGTGTCCAATGGAGTGTCGAGAGACTTGATATGTTTAAAATATGGATATATTTTTGTATGAGCCTACACATGTTCAAGTGGGAAAGAAAAAGACACTAAATAATTAACTGATCTTTGTGGGGTAGTAGTTGAACTACTAGGTAACTAAAATTTTTAACATTAGGAATTCCCATAGAGGGGTTGGTGATTATTACTTTGTTTTGGTTTTGTTTACAACCATCAACTATAGACTAACCATTATCTCCATTTTTTGAGGTAACTCATCAATGGGAAATTTGAAATGGCCTTTTTGTGTGTGGCTATCAACAAGCAATCATGAATCATGCCTTCATAAGAATGGCATTTGAAACAAGTATTAGGTAGATTTATATAGAGTACCATAAGAGTATAGTGGAGGTCACGAAATTGGATTTTAATTTGATTATTTAAGGTCATATGAAATTTCAACCTCCACACATGCATGCTTATGTAGTCTAGCTAAATAAAAATTAGAAGGTTCCTTGAAAATGACCCAACTAAGTATGGTAGTAATCTAGTCAAGAAATATCTAGCAATGCATGGGAAGGTTGGGAAATTCTACCCAACTTGGGAACTAAAGGGTGGTATGGTAAGATACTAAGAATTCTTGTGTCCATGTAAAGAGAACGAGAAATTATCTTTGCACACACTATGTTGCACTTTTGGCAACATCATCGTGGCATGGGTTGGGTTAGAAACTAAAAAAGGAAAAAACCTTTGGTCATAGTCTGCGCTATGTCCAATTTTATACCATGTTGGCTCCAAGTAGATTATACCCAAGTTTCAAGCATACTTTTAAATGGGATTTATTTGACAAAATAACCTATCAAGTAAATTTTATCAATCCATTTACAATTAAAATCAAATTCATAAAAAAGGAAATCAATTTTTAGAGAAGGGGTATTATCTCTTGGAATACCTTAATCAAATTTTACCAAATCACCTAGTAAAACACAAAAAAGATTCTAATTTTACTAAATCACTATATTTAACTTCCCACTATGACCACCAAGCTACCATATACTAGAGTGTATAAACTCTAAGTATTATAAATTACAGCATATGAACTAAACTCATTTTTATATGTTATTAATATATGCTATTTATAATTCTAAACTAGCATAGATAACTTAAATACATCTATCTAAAAGACACCAAGATATATCAATTTCAAGGTGCCTATATTGGAATT
Organism: Taxus chinensis; assembly: GCA_019776745.2. Classification (NCBI taxonomy): domain Eukaryota; kingdom Viridiplantae; phylum Streptophyta; class Pinopsida; order Cupressales; family Taxaceae; genus Taxus; species Taxus chinensis. Next base: position 518,556,872 of record CM034156.1, on the reverse strand, counting down.
CTCACATAAATTAGATAGGCACCTCAAGATTGATATCTCCTGATATCTTTTAAATGTATTTAAGATATTTATGCTAGTTTTTAAATATAGTTTTATTAAATTTTAATTACAAATATAAATTTTTTTATTTATATGTTTTATAAAATAAATCTAAAAATAACAACTAAATTAAATATTATAAAAATAATATTTCTATATTTTATTTATAAAATAATCTAAAAGTAAAAATACATCTAGAAGTAAAAACTAACCTAAGTATGTTTATATTATTTATAAATACATGCAAACTAGTAATCACATGTGTACAATGCAATGTGAATGCCGAATGATATATGTTATTTGATTTAGAGGGATAGTTATTAATTTTGTAGTTGATGTTGATAAGGGGTGTGATTGAAAATTATAATTTTATATTAAAGTCAAATCAAAGGTTGCAAAGTACACTGGAAGGGATGTTAAATAATAGTTAGTTGTGTAATAATCGAATACCAGTGTAAGTGAGACATGTAAGTTTGCTAACACTCACTCTCGAGAATGTAGTTAATGTGAAGTGTTGACATCGAAGTAAATTGAAAGAACGACTAAGTGCTTTAACCTATTAGCTCTCCAAGAAACATAAATGAGACAAAATATGCAAGCATATATAAACGAATCTTAAATGGTTAGGGTACATTCTAGAGTGCTTTATTACCTCAAAAAGTTTGAGAGCATCATTGTCAGAGCTATTTTCTGCATATCCTACAATCATGGCATTCCATGAGACCACATATATTTAAGGAATTTTGCAAACAAAAACCCACTTTCCATTATAATTTATGGATGTTCATACCTTGTGCTAAGGCTCCCATATTGGTATAGAAATGGAGTATGATGACAAAGGTTGTGTAGGTTGGGTTTACACTTGCCAAATGCATTCACCTAATGTTTTTGAAGGAATTTAAAAAAAAACCCATTTTATTTATCCTGCAATCATTTAAGTCCATCAGATCAAATCTTATTGAGGAATTTTATCATACAGTTCACACGCCTTGTGTATGCTTCCATATTTCACATACATGTCTACCACGACAATTGCAACTAAATCTAAAAAAAATCAGCTTTCCATTATACTTTGATGGATGTCCATGTATTACTTCAAACCTCCCATTTTAGCACAGGATGGGATGATGATGGAAAAAAATTTGGATTCTAGAAAAGTCTCATATCTATTATTATTCGGTGAATGCCCATCCCCTGTTTTGGCATAGGATGGCATTATGCTAGCTAAGGAGAACTGCTATTTCAAGTGGGCTGCCTGCTGGTTGCATTTAGTGAAACAGATTCAATGCTCCATGATGATGTTCATGTCTTCTGTAAGCTGTAATTATAATACTCCATGAGAAGGGTTTACAAATAATGAACCAAAAAATATATATTTAGAAAATCCACTTCTACAATCTGTCAAATGTAACATTGTATCTTCCATAACAAAATTGTACCAGATTTTAGAATATCTCTATAAACACAAGGGTATGAGCATAAACTGATAATGATCTAAAAGTAAGTTTTGAATAAGTTCCCACCTTCCATTAGAAACGTCTTCTTTGGACACAAAGAGCTCTACATATCAGAAGTGCAAATCTGAAGTTCCTTTTGAATCACTAGTATCATATTTTGAATGTTGTTTTAATCTATTGAATAAATCATCTAATTAATTGACAAAATGCCAGAATTCAGTCTTGATATTTTCTAACCTGTATGGGGACTCTAACAATGTTTTAATGTTGTTTTATTCATTGATAGGCACTGGGAAAACCTTTAAAGCACCTGTATTTTCATGAGTATTCGATCTTGGTTGAATTTGTGTCCTAATTAGTTTAAATGGTCATATGTAAGAGTGTTTTCATGTTTATGGTAGGATTGTCTTTAGTGCTCTCTAACCTTGACTGTACCAAAAGATGTTTGCATAATCCCTACATGCATTTCTAATTAATCTCATTTCATAGAGGTGAAAGAAAATGACATGCATGTTTTAAGAAACAAATTTGAGAAGCTCCCAATTATAAGTGTTACATAATCAAATAACAGACACAAAATGCAATGTAGATTTTTTTAACAAACAAATGTAAGCATCTCAGTTACTTATCAAAATACTTCTGCAGTGACAAAATGTCTAATTTAATGATAAGAAAAATTATAATTATGTCCTTAAATCCATGCTTTATAGAAACAAGTTCATCTGATATAATGGTAGGAACAACTTATATCATGGCATTTAATCCCTATTGTAGAAAACATTCTCCTCTGTCACCCAAAATAGATAGAGGTGAAATCAAAAATCTCAGTGTGATTAATCAAAACTATTCCACGAGGCTTTAGGCCCCCTTTCTAGAGTTGAGAAATCCTTGATAACTTTTCTCAAGCTTTAGTAAATGCTCACAAATATTACGAAAAGGGAGAGAATGCTCAAAAGATGACAAAATCATATGCACTTACAAGCCATCCATATCCTATACATTATAGATTTCTAGCTCTTTCACTCACCTATTTTCATTTTCAATATGTTTCTGCAGCATCCTCACCAATGCATCTTGTATTCACAATGTTTTTCAAATCAAGCTCAATGAATTGTCTTCTACAAGTCTCACAAAAATTGTACTCTCAAGAATCAAATGTCTCATTCAATTCCAAATCTAATGAAAACATGCAGAAATAGAACCTTTTTCACTGCTAATACTAATGATAGGAAAATGAAAGAGAATGAAAAAAACACAAGAATTATATGCAAACAAGAATTCCCAACTTTTGGCTAGAAATCCTAGACCCTATTTGTTACTTTAGCATTCCCACTAAACCCGTAGGCTACACCGACAAATGGTTAATTCTTCATCCCAATTTTGTTGCAAAGTACATTGGAAGGGATGTTAAACAATAGTTAGTTGTGTAATAATCGAATAAAAATGCAAGTGAGACATGTAAGTTTGCTAACACTCACTCTCGAGAATGTAGTGAATGTGAAGTGTTGATGTCGAAGTAAATTGAAAGAACAACTAAGTGCTTTAACATATTAGCTCTCCAAGAAACATAATTGAGACAAAATATGCAAACATATATAAAAAAAGTTAAATGGTTAGGGTAAATTCTAGAGTTCTTTATTACTTCAAAACGTTTGAGAGAATCATCGTCAAAGCTATTTTTGCATATCCTACAATCATGACATTCCATGAGACCACATATCTTTATGGAATTTTGTAAACAAAATCTACTTTCCATTATAATTTGATGGATGTTCATACCTTGTGCTAAGGCTCCCATATTGGTATAGAAATGGAGTATGCTGACAAAGGTTTTGGAGGTTGGGTTTACACTTGCCAAATGCATTCACCTAAATTTTTTGAAGGGATTTTCAAAAAAACCCATTTTTTGTATCCTGCAATCATTTAAGTCCATGAGATCACATCTTATTGAGGAATTTTATCATACAGTTCACATACCTTGTGTATGCTTCAACATTTTTATACATGTCTACCACGACAATTGCAACTAAATCGAACAAAAATTAGCCTTCCATTATACTTTGATAGATGTCCATGTCCAACTTTAAACTTCCCATTTCGGAACAGGATGGGATGATGATGGAAATTTTTTTGGATTCTAGAAAAGTATCATATCTATTATTCTTAGGTGAATGTACATGCCCTATTTTGGCATAGGCTGGCAATATGCTAGCTAAGGGGAACTACTATTTAGGTTGGCTACCTGCTGGTTGCATTTAGTGAAACATATTCAATGCTCCATGATGATGTTCGTGTCTTTTGTAAGCTACAATTATAATACTCCATGATAAGGGTTTACAAATAATGAACCAAAAAATATATATTTAGAAAAGCCACTTCTACAATCTGTCAAATGTAACATTGTATCTTCCATAACAAAATTGTACCAGATTTTAGAATATCTCTATAAATACAAGGGTATGAGCATAAAATGAAAATGATCTGAAAGTAAGTTTTGAATAAGTGCCCACCTTCCATTATAAATGTCTTCTTTGGGCACAAAGAGCTCTGCATATCAAAAGCACAAATATGAAGTTCCTTTTGAATCACTAGTATCATATTTTGAATGTTGTTTTAATCTATTGAAGAAATCAGCTAATTATTTGACTAAATGCCAGAATTCAGTCTCGATATTTTCTAACCTATATGTGGACTCTAACAATGTTTTAATGTTGTTTTATTCATTGATAGGATTTGGGAAAACCTTTAAAGAACCTTTATTTTCATGAGTATTCGATCTTGGTTGAATTTGTGTCCTAATTAGTTTAAATGGTCCTATGTAAGAGTGTTTTCATGTTTATGGTAGGATTGTCTTTAGTGCTCTCTAACCTTGACTACACCAAAATATGTTTGTATAATACCTACATGCATTTCTAATTAATCTCATTTCACAGAGGTGAAAGAAAATGAAATGCATGTTTTAAGAAACAAATTTGACAAGGTCCCAATTATCAGTGTTAGAGAATCGAATAACAGACACAAAATGTAATGTAGAGTTTTTTAACAAACAAATGTAAGAATATTAGTTACTTATCGAAATACTTCCACAGTGACAGGATTTCTGATTTAACAGTATCAACAATTATAATTATGTCCTTAAATCCTTTCTATATAGAAACATGTTCCTCTGATATAATGGTAGGAACAACTTATATCATGGCATTTTATCCCTATTGTAGAAAACATTCTCCTATGTCACCCAAAATAGATAGAGGTGAAATCACAAATCTCAGTGTGATTAATCAGAACTATTCCATGAGGATTTAGGCACCCTTGCTAGAGTTGAGAAATCCTTGATAACTTTTCTCAAGCTTCAGTAAATGCTCACAAAGATTACGAAAAGGGGGAGAATGCTCAACAAATGAAAAAATCATATACACTTATAGGCCATCCATATCCTATACATTATATATTTCTAGCTCTTTGACTCACTTATTGCCATTTTCAAGAAGTTTTTGTAGCATCCTCACCAACACATCTTGTATTCACAATCTTTCTCAAATCAAGCTCAATGAATTGTAATCTAGAGGTCTCACAAACACTATACTCTCAAGAATCAAATGTCTCATTCAATTCCGAATATAATGAAAACATGCAGCAATATAACCTTTTTCACTGCTAATACTAATGATAGGAAAAGGAAAGAGAATGAAAAAATCACAAGAATGATATGTAAATGAGAATTCCCAACTTTTGGTTAGAAATCCTAGACCCTATTTGGTACTTTAGCCTTCCCACTAAACCCATAGGCTACACCGAAAAATGGTTAATTCTTCATCCCACTTTTGTTGCAAAGTAAATTGGAAGGGATGTTAAATAATAGTTAGTTGTGTAATAATCGAATACAAATTCAAGTGAGACATGTAAGTTTGCTAACACTCACTCTCAAGAATGTAGTGAATGTGAAGTGTTGACGTCAAAGTAAATTGAAAGAACGACTAAGTGATTTAACATAATAGCTCTCCAAGAAACATAAATGAGACAAAATATGCAAGCATATATTAACAAATCTTAAATGGTTAGGGTACATTCTAGAGTTCTTTATTACCTCAAAACATTTGAGAGCATCATTGTCAGGGCTATTTTGTGCATATCCTACAATCATGGCGTTCCATGAGACCACATATCTTTAAGGAATTTTGCAAACAAAAATCCACCTTCGATTATACTTTGATGGATGTTCATACCTTATGCTAAGGCTCACATATTTGTATAGAAATGGAGTATGCTGACAAGGTTGTGGAGGTTGGGTTTACACTTGCCAAATGCATTCACCTAAATTTTTTGAAGGGATTTTTAAAAAAGCCCATTTTTTGTATCCTGCAATCATTTAAGTCCATGAGATCACATATTAGTGAGGTATTTTATCATATAGTTCACATGCCTTGTGTATGCTTCCACATTTTGCATACATGTCTACCACGACACTTGCAAATAAATCTAAAAAAAAAACAGCTTTCCATTATACTTTGATGGATTTCCATGTCTAACTTTAAACTTCCCATTTGAGAAAAGGATGGGATGATGATAGAAAATATTTTGGAGTCTAGAAGAGTCTCGTATCTATTATTCTTTGGTGAATGTCCATCCCCTATTTTGGCATAGGCTGGCAGTATGCTAGCAAAGGGGAACTGATATTCAGGTTGGCTACCTGTTGGTTGCATTCAAGGTGAAACAGTTTCAATGGTCCATGATGATGTTCATGTCTTGTGTAAGCTGCAATTATAATAATCCATGAGAAGGGGTTACAAATAATGAACCAAAAAATATATATTTAGAAAATCCACTTCTACAATCTTACAAATGTAACATTGTATCTTCCATAACAAAATTGTACCAGATTTTAGAATATCTCTATAAATACAAGGGTATGAACATAAATTGACAATGATGTGAAAGTAAGTTTTGAATAAGTGCCCACCTTCCATTAGAATTTTTTTCTTTTGGTGCAATGAGCTTTGCATATCAGAAGAGAAAATATGAAGTTCCATTTGAATCACTAGTATCATATTTTGAATGTTGTTTTAATTTATTGAAGAAATTAGACAATTATTTGACTAAATGCTAGAATTCAGTGTCTATATTTTCTAACATGTATGCAGACTCTAACAATGTTTTAATGTTGTTTTATTCATTGATAAGCTTTGGGAAAACCTTTAAAGAACCTTTATTTTCATGAGTATTTGATCTTGGTTGAATTTGTGTCTTAATTAGTTTAAATGGTCCTATGTAAGAGTGTTTTCATGTTTTGGTAGGATTGTCTTTAGTGCTCTCTAACCTTGACTGCACGAAATTATGTTTGAATAATAATACCTACATGAATTTCTAATTAATCTCATTTCACAGAGGTGAAAGAAAATGAAATGCATGTTTTAAGAAATTTTTTTACAAGCTCCCAACTATCAGTGTTAGAGAATAGAATAACATACACAAAATGTAATGTAGAGTTTTTTAACAAACAAATGTAAGCATCTTAGTTACTTATCGAAATACTTCCACAGTGACAGGATTTCTGATTTAACAGTATCAACAATTATGATTATGTCCTTAAATCCTTTCTATATAGAAAGATGTTCCTCTGATATAATGGTAGGAACAAATTCTATCATGGAATTTTTTTCCCTATTGTAGAAAACATTCTCCTATGTCACCCAAAATAGATAGAGGTGAAATCATCAAATCTCAGTCTGATTAATCAGAACTATTCCACGAGGATTTAGCCACCCTTGCTAGAGTTGAGAAATCCTTGATAACTTTTCTCAAGCTTCAGTAAATGCTCACAAAGATTACGAAAAGGGGGAGAATGTTCAACAAAAGAAAAAATCATATGCACTTATACGCCATCCATATCCTATACATTATAGATTTCTAGCTCTTTCACTCACCTATTTCAATTGTCAAGAAGTTTCTGTAGCATCCTCACCAACACATCTTGTATTCACATTGTTTCTCAAATCAAGCTCAATGAATTGTAATCTAGAGGTCTCACAAACACTATACTCTCTAGAATCAAGTGTCTCGTTCAATTATGAATATAATGAAAACATGCAGCAATAGAACCTTTGTCAATGTTACTATTAATGATAGGAAAAGGAAAGAGAATGAAAAAAGCACAAGAATGATATTCCAATTAGAATTCCCAACTTTTGGCTACAAATCCTAGACCATATTTGGTACTTTAGCCTTCCCACTAAACCAATAGGCTACACCAAAAAATGGTTAATTCTTCATCCTAATTTTACAAACTCTTTATAATTTTTCACTCACTCTTTTTTTTGCTCTGGTTTTTTTAACATTCTACATATTTCACCTGCAAAATCCACCATTAGTTAGTTCTACAAGAACTAAAAAATTTCAAATGCAGAAGTAAATTTAAACATTCAAAATTAATCTACAATTGAATTCCAATATTTTACAAGTAAATCCCCAATTGCATGTGCACTCACAATCGAACCTTCCTCTTTTATATCTCTTTAGAGCATGCATTCATCTAAATGTTTCTTATGAGGATACAAAAACTTTAAAAGTATAATATTATTATGTGCTCATGTTCTATTAACTAAGTTATAAATTGAAACTAATATCTACATAGCTTCAAAATAAAATTCTAATCAAACAATGAACCATCAAGATAAGAGCTTAAAGGAAATGATTCTTCAATGCAGAAATGAAACCACATGCTAAGCTATTTCCTACTCTCTATGATGGCTAACTTAAACTATGAACCTATGAAGAACATAAACAATCAAAGTGGATTGTTGTTTGATCTCAAGGATTGAGAATGGAATCTCACCAAGAATGGCTATAAGGCCATTTTGGATCTTCCCATATTACTCAATTTTGAGTGAAAGGATGCAAGATGGAGAAGCTATTTCCAACAATGGTGAATGTCTCAAGATCAAAATGCTTATAGTTTTCACGATTCAAAACATGTTGCAAGAAGAAAGGTAAGAAGGAGGGTTCTTTATATAGCTTTCCTAAAGAGGCAATGCTAGCAGATTGATGAATGTGGGATAAAGGTAAAACACTATTAGTAATGGATAAGGTTGTTTTATAAAAGGAAATCTTGATTTAGAAGAGTTTAATTTTTCATTAGTAAGTCATGGGAGTTGGGGGATGTTTTAATTAATCAAAGGTGATTAATTAATAGGTAAAGGTAAGCTTATAGAAACTAATTAGAGGAAAATCAATATGATTTGCGGGATGTAAGAGATGAATTTCGATCCAATAATTGGTAATTTATTGATTTAGAGTTGTGAGTGTAATTAATTAATATTACTTAATTAACCCAAGTAAAAGCGGATATTAATTAACAAAAGGTTGTTAATTGAAATCATTAATGATAGGAAGACTAATTAATTAATGAAAGGTTGTTAATTAATGAATATGAAGAAGAATGTTAGCTAATTAGCCGAAAAAATTCTAATTATTACTAGAAATTATGAGAAAGAGGATGATTAGTGCAATCTTAGCATTAAATCCTGCGTAAGCATATTTTAGGTGTCCACATTTTCCCCTCTTTGGGGTGGCATAAGTGATGCCACTTCATAGATAGTAGACAAGTACAAAATAATATTTGTTTGAAGAGATGGAATAAAAAAATAATAGAATGAAGGATGCCCCCTCGAGTGTCGATGGGGTGATGAAAGAGGGTGATTGATGATCAAAAAGATGAAAGAACAAAATAGAAGAAGTAGAAGAATTGATCCCTATTGCCCCAAGTTGATTTTGAAGAAAAGTGTTGATAGAAGGAGAGTGATATGGAAGAAAAATGAAGATGAAAAGAGATGGATATAGCTATCATCTTGCCAATGTAAAAACCAAACTTTATTTCATCATTTTGCTTATGATCAATGTCATCGGTCCTTATTAAAAATAATGAACAAAAGTGTAGTATGACATGAAAAGCCATATACGAACAAATTTCCATAGCAAAACACACCAACTCCATGAAACATACAAAATGCAATGCAATACGAGAAATTAAAAGATGCCTAACTCCATGCAACATATGTAATACAATGCAATACAAGAAAGTAAACAAGATGCCTAACTCCTTGCAACATACATAAAGTAATGTAATAAAAGAAATTAAACAAGATGCCTAACTCCCTGAAACATACATAATGTAATGAAATACAAGAAAGTAAACAAGATAACCTGACAGAGAAACATAATGCAATGTTTTTGTTATCAAGATTTGATTCCGACCTATGCAAATTAATGACAAGGGTTAAAATATGGTGCCCTAAGCAAGGATACATGCAAGGGGAATAACGAAGGACACTTGGGTCCTATGAAAAGTAGTGCACTATGAAATAGTACCAAGCAACTCATTGTGCCACATAGTACATACATAGTAATAAAATAAGATTTTGTTCATGGAGGTAGATTAATATGATCCATGAGTCGCGCAAAAGAACAAACGAGAACCAAAGAGTGATATTTTGTAGAATGATTTTTATTGTTTTTAATTTTTTAGAAACATATTTGAATGCTTTTTTTATTTGGAAAGTTTTCTAAACTATGTACAAGAAGACAAATAACTGTGGATTCCCCTAGCGATAGATGGGATGTACAAGGGAAATATGCCACGCATACGAGAAAGTGAGGATGTGACATGCCCCAATGATTAAGTGGGATTATTCAAAGATAAACTCTTCACATGTATAAGGGGGATCAAGGAAATTATAAAATAGGTTTAATCATGAGGGAGCAAGGATGCCCCCAACGTAAGCTGGCAAAGAAACACATGAGAGAAAGGAAGTGGGCGATTGATTTATTAAAGGGGGACAAAGTTGCATGCAAACATGGAAAAGAGGACATCTGATACACATGGATGTTCTAAATGATTTCTGAAGAACCGAGGATGCTATGAAAATATTTAGAAGGCGGTCAATGAAAAAGTGATTAGCCCAAGGTACAAATCATGAGACAAGACATGCACTAAAGCAAGAGTTTGAACAAGGTCCAAAAAGTAACACTTGATAACATATTGTTCTCCCAAATTCGCCCCCCCCCCCAGAAAATTTGGTGAACACAAGTCCTACAGATAAGGAAATTATGAAGGAGATGGTTTGGACCTATGAGCTCACATTCTAGGATGAGGCAAAAGAAAAAAAAGCTAGCATTCAAGCCCGAGTAAAGGAAAGCGGGCTGTTGGAGAAAAAATTTAAAATTTGCCTTTCGTTCAAAGGGAAAAAGATAAATTACGGACCCGCAAACCTGATTTTTCCCTAATTTGGCTGTCATGTGTCCCATATTAAAGGGGACCCGGTTTTCAAACTGTTTTCCCATCCATTTGTATGGACCCGATATAAAATTTGAAGGGGCATATCTTTTGACTCGGGGCTCAAGATATTGCAAATCTGACACCATTGGAAAGATCTCAGCCTCACCTATGCCATGGAGGTCTGAAGCTTTAATTTTGAGGAGGTTAGGTGAATAAAAATGGAGGAAACGTCTTCGGGCCTTCAATGCAGGATCCATCTATCTCAACAACCAGATTGGATTCGATCTGTTTCCATCGTTTCCTCTTCTTTCAAGGCACCAAATCAAGGAATCATGTAGTAAAGATGGATTTGGGGCATATTTTATCAGAAGCATTAACAATAGTGGTTGAGCTTCAACCCACTTTTCCCGCTTCCTTCTCTCTTTCTTCTCTCCGGTAAAATCTATAAATACAGGGGCAGGATTCATTGTAAAAGGTTGTTCATTCTTCTTCCCTGCCCCCTTCTCTCTTTCTTCTCTAGGGTCGAATGTGGAGTTTAAGCCTCCTCCCTTGGCTTTGTAATGGAATTTTCCTACCTCTTTCCCATTAATGGTGTATTGTGTGAACTCCTGGAGCAATAAAATCTATATTTCGTGATGTGTTTTTTCCATCCTTTTCTCATTGTGTTGTCTCTTCTCGCATCTCACCATTACAAGGTATACTGAGCATTTCTCTGATGTTCATTGCAGATTTTGGGAGCTATGTTTAAGGGGTTTGAAATGGTGTTCTGTGTGAACTTTATCCTTGGTCTATGATGCATTTGTTCATCCTCTCCATTGCTCACCTCTCTCCATTTTAGGCAGTTGGGTTTGTGATCAGCAGTTCCCTTTTCTCGGTGCTATCACCTCTGTAGTGTAGGATTTCTTTATTTTCATGCTCTCTCTCTCCTTGGTCCCTTGGAATTGTTAGATTAGGAGTAGATAGTCACTTTTCCTTCCTTAGAAGTAGTTTAGTGCTAGGATTAGGAAGAGGAACTAGCCTTCTCTAGAGGATCATTCCCATTTACAAGTCCCATAGCTTGGGGAATGATCCAATGTTATGTAAATCACACCAAATGAGTTTTCCTTAGGAAAGTAGATTTTTAGAGCTCATTTAGGGGTGTTGTGATTTCACACTAAAATTTTTGGCATGCCCAGTGGGACAGGTTTGAAGCAGCTTACCACTTCACTTCATTAGGTTTGATGTGCTCTTGGTGAAGATTTCAGCCTTTGGAGGCACTTTCAGGCACATTTGGCAACTCCATCTGGTCAAAAACCCATTCTCTAAGTTGTAGACCATTTCCATCCATTTCCACTCATTTCATCCATTTTCTTCTTCCATTTCTTTCATTTTCTCCCATTCCATGAGGTTGTGCAATCACGACTTCATTCCCTTCATGGAATTCACACTTGCAGCAATACAGTCCACCTATAATTTATTTCCCAACTCCTCGAGATCAGCATTATAATCAGATCCAGGACCATTATTCTTACCCATATGAGCAGTGTCAAAACCAGTTTGAATATGAAGCTTACCAAGGACAAGGGGATGCATATGATGGCGATAGTTATGCAGAGGATGCTGGTCTACTGGAGAAGATTCATAAAATGGAGGCTGACATAATTTAGTCAAGGGGCATAGCACGAATGAAGGAATTTGAGATTGGTTTCAAGGCACCTTGTCCATGGGAAGGCCCTTTTCTAAGACATTACAACCCTCGGGAGAAGCTAGACTTCATTGTTGAAATGCTGACCCAACTTGCACAGTGGAATGAGGAGATCGAGGCCTATGAATTTGGTGTTAGGAAGCCTTTTCAATGGGTAAATCCTACACCATTATCTGGTAATTTTCTCTCCACTCCTCAAGCAACACCATCTCAATTTGAGCTTCAATTTCCAAGATTCCCATTGTATGCTGCCCCAAGTGTGAAATTCATTTCTCCATCCCCTAGTCTTCCATCCCATTTCAGTTCTTCTTCCCTTTTCCATTCCAAACAGTGATCCCCTCCAAACAAACAATAAGTTCCACCTCTCTCCCCACCACAAACAATTGTAAAGTTGGTTGAACCCCAACCTGTCACTCCTCTTACTTTCCCAAGTACATGTTGGGAAGATACTCAAGAATCCAAAGGAGAACAACAAGAAGAGGAGCCCAACAGAAAAGAAATGACAGACAATCTGAAAATTTGGGCTACCAAATTTGGGTTTACAAAGATCCCCTTGATGGTCAAGCCAATAGAGGAGGTCAAGATTAAAGAACCAGTGGTGGCTGAGGCCAAGTTTATAGCAGAAGAAGAGCAAGAACAAGAGGAGGAACAATCAGTCCCAAGCCCCTTTGAAGAGGAGCAGTTGGGAGAGATCAAATCAGTGTTGAGGGCAGTCAATGAAGGCATCATTGAAGATTTTTTGCTTTCATTTTAAGGGCCTGATTTGATTGATGAACCCATGATGGAGGAGGACCATACAGTTTTAAAGGCTCTAAGTGTGGAGTAGGCTACAGGGAACCATCAATTCTTCCTCCCACTTCATCCCCTTTAAGATATGATGTTGAAGAAGAGTTTGATCTTTCAAACTTCATGTTTGAGGAAGAGGGAAACCATGGTGAGTAAGTTGCAGATCAAGAGGACACCATAAAGGAGGTAGAGCACTTGCATAAAGACAACAAGGAGGCAGACTGTCTGTTAGACTTGAGAGATTGTTTTGATGAAGAGGAGCCCATGGAGATTACATCATTCGCTCCTCCATCCATCTTCCACACACATGAACCTACTACCATGAAGGAGAATATTCAAGTGCAAAAGCCTGCACTCTATAATGGCCCTCTAAAATTGAGGTTGGAAGATCTTGATCTTCCATGTTCTTCAAAAAAGGAGGAAGGAAAAAGGAAGGAGGATGTCATCATCTCTCTCACGCCATTCATCTAAGAAGGTCCACAAGAAAACTCCATTCTTGGATTTGAAACTCAGAACAAGGGGCACATTCAAAGGATCAGACTATGCCCAATCAGGTACTTGGCTTCATTGGAGCCAAAGGAGAATCCAAAACCAGTCATGTCCATTTCAGGGCATGAGGATGATAAGAAAAGTGCCAAGGATCAGCTGCAATGCCTCTTCAATCAAAATGTAGAGCAACTAAAAGAGGTATTGGTCTTGTCCCCAGTTGATACTTTAATGATTTGGGTGGAAGACCAGTTTGTAATCAATTTTTCACTCATCCAACCAGCCATGTTCAGTGCCAAATCAGTTGCATGGCTGCCATTTTTGAGGAAGGGAAACTATTTCTCCCTACCAGTTGTAGGTTTTTTTTAGTTCCCTTTGCTCTTGGTTAGAGTAGAGTAGGTAGGTTTTTTTTCAGTAGAAGAAGTGTTTTTTCACACTTTGCATATCCCACTAAGGGTATGTATGATTTTTATTTTATACATAGTTTTTGGTGTTGTTGTTTTGCTCTTACACAGTGCATTGTAATGGTTATTGGCGAAGATCAGCTCCAAGTTCAGTGGATTTCCTAGTGGCTCAGGAATCAGAGCTTCAAAATTTCAGATCAGTTTTATGTTTATCAGGTAGACTCCATGCCCAATGGATGATTCAATGCCACTGGTCCATTCATCTAGCAGGAAGATGTCCCCATGAGTCGCCAAATTGTTATCCCAAATTTCCCCCCCTAGAAAATTTGGTCAAGACAAGTCTTGCACATAAGGAAATTATGAAGGAGACGATTCAGACCTATGATCTTGCATTCCAAAATGAGGTAAAGGAAAAAAAAGCCAGCATTCAGGTCTGAGTCAAGGAAAGCAAGCCATCAGAGCAAAAAGAGAAAAAATTTCCTTTTGTTCAAAGGGCAAAAGATAAATTACAGACCCGCAAACCCAATTTTTCCCTAATTTGGCTGTCACGTGTCCCATATTAAAGGGGACCCAATTTTTAAAATTGTTTTCCCATCCATTTGTACGGAACTGATACAAACTTCGAAGGGCCATATCTTTCGACTCAGGGATCGAAATATTGCAAATATGACACCATTGGAAAGATCTTGACCTCACCTACACCGTGGAAGTCTGAAAATTTAATTTTGAGGAGGTTAGTTGAAGAAAAATGGAGGAAACATCTTCGGGCCTTCAATGTAGGATCCATCTGTCTCAACAACCAGATCGGATTCGATCTGTTTCCGCTGTTTCCTCTTCTTTCAAGGCACCGAATCAAGGAATCATGCAATAAAGATGGATTTGGGGCATATTTTATCAGAAGCATTAACAATAGTGGTTGAGCTTCAACCCACTTTTCCTTATTCCCTCTCTCTTTCTTCTCTATGATCAAATCTATAAATACAGGGGTAGGATTCATTGTAAAAGGTTGTTCATTCTTCTTCCCTGCCCCCCTCTCTCTTTCTTCTCCAAGGTCAAATGTGGAGTTTAAGCCTCCTCCCTTGGCTTTGTAATGGAATTTTCCTACCTCTTTCCCATTAATGGTGTACTGTGTGAACTCCTGGAGTAATAAAATTTATTTCGTGATGCGTTTTGTCCATCCTTTGCTCATTTTGTTGTCTCTTCTCACCTCTCACCATTGCAGGGTATACTGTGCATATCTCTGATGTCCATTGCAGGTTTTGGGAGGTTTTGGGAGTTGTGTTTAAGGGGTTTGAAATGGTGTTCTATGTGAGGATTTCTTTATCCTTGGTCTTAGAATGATGCATCTAGGATTCCATCTTGATAATCCATTCGTGATATGATTATTTACTCACCTCTCTAACACATTTATGATAAGACGGAGGCAAATTGGGTTTTACAATGATCAGCAAGACTTGGGAGAAACTTTACCCTTTTCTTCTTCAACACACCTTTAACTGTGCTATCACCTCACTACTGTAGTGTAGGATTTCTTTATTTAAGATAGGATTCCATGCTCTCTCTCTCTCTCTCCTTGGTCCCTTATCATTTTACATGGAATTGTTAGATTAGGATTACCAATATAATATTTCTAATTCCTAATCACGTAGATACTTCTCTAATTACCCAAACTTTGACATTTTAACATTACCGGACCACTTTTCCTTCCTTACTTTGAAGTAGTTTAGTGCTAGGATTAGGAAAAATTTTAGTGTCGACAGAGCAACCAACCTTATCTGGAGGATCATTCCCATTTGCAAATCCCATAGCTTGGGGAATGATCCAATTTTATGAAAATCGCACCAAATGAGTCTGCCTTAGAAAAGCATATTTTTAGAGCTCATTTGGGGGTGCTGTGATTTTTCACTAACACATACTAATATTGTTTACTCATCGAGATCATTTGTGTGTAAATGTAAATTAATTACCTCTTAAAGGAAAGAGTTTATAGACAGTAAGTGAAGACACTAGCCTATGTGTAGGAATGATTTAGTTTGAAAGGTGATTTGTGAATGGATTATGGAAGGAGAGATGTACATTTCTCCACTGCCAGCCAAACGTCCATAGCCTCGATGGAGATGCATTTGATTATAATCACAACATTCCTCTACTTCCAGTCAGGCTTACATAGCCCCGGTAGAGATTATTGGAAATAACCCAAGAGAGAGTTATATATCAATTTTCTTTTTCTTTTATCTTTTGCTTTTTAATTGATTGATTTTGATTCTTTTGCTTTCTGAAAACTTATTTCATCTCTCTTGTTTGACAAAGGGTTAAGAACCATTGATGGCTTGATGGAAGGATGTGGAATTTATTGTGATGACGACATTGGATAGTGTCAAAAATTATGCCCAAACATTCTTCCCAACAAGTTTATTATATGTAGATAGTGATAGGATCTCTAAGAGGTCAGTCATTCTTTAATTTACCAAGGTTATGAAATACCAAGGTCAAATGGATACCATAGAGATAAATGTCACAAAATGCATGCGATTAGGCTAACCACAATAACATCTAAGGGATGAAAATGGTGGATGAATTGTAGAGGAATATGAAAGAAAGGGAAGAAAGAACATACATGTGTACATAATACCTGATTGTAATGTTTGATGTTTGTAACTTTGATTTTATTTTTGTAATGTTTTGATGTTTTCTCTTTTTTTGTATTTTTGAATTGTTTTATGATTTTTTTTGAACTATCTTATGATTTTTGTTGATTTTTTGGAAGTTGGGGCCAAAAATGTCAATCTACATGATAGAATCCAACAATGATATGTGTGACTTCCTTGATAAGGGATACTAAGCGTGTTTGTTTATCAAGAGCTATATTATCCCCGATCTCAATGATCATGGTGAGTTCACACTCAACAAATTACTATGATTTGTTTTGAAACATGGGTTTCATATGTGGGATTTTTACTTCCCTATCCATAGGTTTCTGCACTTTGCGCCATACTTGTTGGGTACATTGGTGTGCATTCTGGAATCAAGTTTGATTTTGAATTTTATAATTTTTTGAGTTGTTGGGAGATTTGGAGCTCTTTAGAGTTTTGATCTTAGCTTTATAAAGAACATGTATGGATTTATTATAAGATAATGCTTGACTTGTCTAATCCCAAGAAGTGAGAGAAGAATGTGGACATTTAGAATTGATGAGAGGAATGATGGTGGGCTTTCCACAATATTTGGTAGAAGAATAATGTGATGGATGAAAAGGATACAGTCCAAGGATTGAATAAGATGGGCTACCAGGAGGTGAGCCATAGACAAAAGACAAAGGGCTACTAGGATGTGGCCCAAGAATAAAAGAAGAAGGGCTACTAGGACGTGACCCATAGATGTAAGATGATGGGCTACTAGGATGTGGCCCAAGAATAGAAGATGATGGACTACCTAGGGGTGATCCATACATAGAAGACAAGGGGCTAGTTGAATGTGCCCCAAGAATAGAAGATAGTGGACTACTTGAAAATTTCCCACAAATAGAAGAGGGAGGGCTACTAGAAGGTGACCCACACCTAGATGAAAATGAAGGGATACTTGATGTTGACCCCATAAGAGATTTTGATTGAGGAATTATGATAAACAAAGAGTGATTGGGTGATGGGAAGATAGGCCATGGATCAATGCAAGACCAAGGAGTTTCATCACATAATGAAGAATGTGAAGATGAAAGAATAAGAGGAGGATCAAGTTACATGATTTGAGGCTCTTCCTCTATTTATTGATAAAAGGAATCAACCTTTTCCTCATAATATGTGGATGCATCGAGGTCTGAAGAGAATCCTTGCTCATAATCTACTAGAGGAATATCTTCATGTGCCCCTATAAATGCCCTAATTTTTTCTTCATTATGAAAAAGATCAATCGGTATGAATTGTTGATCGACCACCAGGGGTTGATTGGAAGAAATATGTTCAATTGGTTTGGAAGAATTATAAGAAGTTTGATGATGATTGATAGAAGAAGATGATGTGGGGTACGAAGAAGATGTGGAGCTAGATGTGTCAGGAGTAGAAGAAGGTGGTGTGAACCTACCTATATGATGGTATATCATCTGTAAAGTAGTAGGATTAAGTCCAAAGTCTATAGATTGTGACGCATGGGTCGATTCATAAGTTTTAACAGAAGGACTTTGAGTCACATGAATCTTCAAAGAAGGAAGAATTCTTGGGGGTGATTGATGAAGAAGGTCCTGTGAAGAAGGGGAGGATTGTGATTCAAGAATCATATTGGATAAATAATAACAAGGGTCCTGCGAAGAAAGAGAGGATTGTGATTCAAGAATTGTATTAGATGTTTGATTGGAGGGATTTGGAGTCGCACGTATATTCAAAGGAAGAAGAAATCATTGATGTGACTGATAAAAGGGTCCTTGCAAAGAAAGGGAGGACCGCAACGTAGGATTCATATTAAATTTATGATGAAGAGGGTCCTGCGAAGATAGGGAGGACCATGAGATAAGAGCTGCATTGGATGAATGATGAAGATAATTTGTGGTGACAAAAATATTTAGAGGAGGATAACATTGTTTAGGTTAATGATAATAGAGTTCCAGCAAAGAAGGGGAGGACCGTGACTTAGGAGTCGAATTAGATGAGTCCAAATAGTAATTTGGATCCAAATCATCATAAGAGTCAGAGGAAATATTTGGATTGGAATCCTCAGAAGAAGAGGAAATGTTTGGATTAGAATGAGAAGAAGAGTGGGGGGAACCCGAATAATAATTTGGATCAAAAGTGTCCAAACCATACCACTGACTATGAGATGAAGGTGAGGAATGAGTTACCTAGATGGGTTCTCTACCATGAACAACTAATCAAGGTTTGGTCATGATGGGCATCTTTTGATGTGAACACCAAAACTTTGATTCCTTATTGTCGCATGTATAAGGGACCTTGCGATAATTAGTCATTTGTTGGCATGTACTGGGTTCAAAGGCCTACACCTAGATTGTATGATCAAACTTCTTCAAAGTGAAGAAGGTTTCATGTTGATTTGGGCAACATAACGACAACCAACTAGACATTTCATAAAGATGGGGATGCTTGTGTGATTTTCAAAAGGGAAGCTAAGGAAAACATACATCGTGATGACTCAAGATTGATAATCCAACAAGGTTTGGAGGCGTAAATGTCAAAGGATTGATCAAAATTTTAGCAACATAAAGGATATAAAGGAAATATTTCCTATGTTTGATTGATGCAAAATTTTCTTGATAGGAAATGTTTTTGCCAAGGTTTGAAAGATGTGTTAAAAATTATCATGAACTTAGGTAAAAAAAAGAATATCAAGAGGATCAAAGACCCAAAGGATTGTCCTAGAAATGAGTTTATAAGATGGATAAACACAAGTAACAATCACACAAGCTCAAAACACAAAGCCAAATTAATGACCAAAGAATAATGAATGATAAAGGATTAATGGATCAAAGTGATTGTCGTAAATGGAATGAGTCACAAATGAAAAACAAGGCATAATCACAAAATGTTTGTTTCTAATGACCAATCAATCAAATGAGATTACTTCCTATAGTCCTGTTTCAAAATGATAGTTGACATGTTTAAGATGATCAAAAAAATGTAACCTACTTATGTCAAGTTCAAAGAAATGAACAAGGTGTAAGTAATAGCAAGGATTTGATACGTTTCCCTAAACAAAGTATACTAAGAGTGAGCTTGAATCTAATCAAGACCTATATCCTAAAAATTGGAAGTTACGACTACGAACAACACAACAATACCAATAAGATATGTTAACTAAATTTTTAAGGAAAAGTAAGGTATTGATATCAAAATGATATTAATATGATGTGCACAAAGGTAACAACAACACTCTTCAAAATTGAGGTAATGTTTGAGAGAAAAATAATGCCAAAGTGTACCAAGGAAATGTCACAATGTGAGTAGTGTAACATCGCAATCTAGACACTTATGCCAAGTTTACGAAAAACAAGACGTTTAAGTATCAAAATTGGGACAATAAGATACAAGCAAGATAACAGTTCAAAGGAGAAACAAGTGATGAAACAAGCTTAACTACAATTGATGATCTTGAATTGGGTATCAAGATAAAAAAGGCTACCAATGATATGAAAATGTGTCCACACACTTTAGACATTTAACAACCCATCCGCAAACATGGATGGGTGTAAACAGACACAAAAGTGGCGAAAACAATTAATTGATAATGCAAAGGTAGTCACTCTTATTTTGATCAACAAAGTGTCAAAAGAAAGAGAATGTAGTAGATCAATTGGGGGTGAAAAATGTTGGCCTCACTTTGGCAGAGTTTTGCCTCACCTTAGGGAAAGTGAAAAACTAAGAAAAAGTAATGCTTCATACATTTCATGATGAATAATAACTCTCAACTCAAATTGGTTTTGATATGGTCCAAGTTGGGCTCCTGGTCAAAGATAGCTTCCTAGGTTGTTCTCTTAACTAGGTGTCACAAGTCATCTAAGAGCGAGCTTGATTTACTAAGAAAAGTCACACTTCCTAATTCTTGGAGTATCTCGACTTTACTTTACCCCCTTCAAGCACAATGAGAAATAAACGCGTCCATCGTGTACTCTCATTGGGGTCACGATATGGATAACTTTAACGCTAAATCTCAAGTGTATACTAGTCAAGTAGGTGTGTGGATCACTTCCCATTTCATCCACAAGGTTCCCTGTTGTGTGGACTAATTTGGGGTTCCTAGGACCACCCCCATTATTATAGCTTCAGTATTATGCCAAAGGGGTTATGTCCTAGTTTTAAGTGGATAGGGACATACCCTTATCCGAACCTGCAAATCAAGTATTTTGAATGTGGTGTGTGTTTTATATTTTAGACTTAATGTGATATAGTCATTCATCATTTTGAAATCTGCAACACACGTTTATTTAGAAAATTTTGTTTCGAACTCCTTTATTTGACAAGCATTTTTAGGTCCTGGACTCAAGCGTTAGTAGTTCTCCAAGCAAATCAAATTATTTAAAAGAGGGTTAAGAATTGATTATTATTCTAAAGATCATCCAAGGATGCAAGATAAGAGCATACAAAAAAAATAATCCAACTAAAAAGTAAAGAAAAGTTTTGCAATCAATTAATCATACAAAAAGCTTGATAAATGTTACATTCCCTTAAACCAAAAGTGAAAGATGAAGTTTCCAATTTACCAAATGTTATAAAATGAATACTAAAGTTGATTTTTATTCTCAATATCACCCTAAGGTGCAAGATAAGAGCATACATAAAACTTTAGCCAAACTAGATAGAAATGGAAAACTTCAAATCAAAGGACCATTGAAAAATGCTTTGTAAAAGTTTCATTCCCTTAAGCAAAATGAATAATCAAATTTCCAAGTTTAATCCCAATGTTAAAAAGATAGAGATCAAAGTTGTTTTTGATTCTCAATATCACCAAAAGGTGAAAGATAAGAGAATACACACGCTTTTGTCTAAATCAAATAAAACATGGAAATACACCATTCATCAAAACATTAGACATGATAGAAAAAGACCAGTTTTAAAATAAATAAAAAACTTGCAATTTCTGTAAGTATTAATCCCAAATTTATGTTTTCATTTAGTATCCAAATCCAGAGCACCTACGCCATCGCAGAGAGGTGCCTGCATTCAGTGTTAGAGCATGTTCACCATGGTAGATAAAAATTATGGTACCAAATTCAGATAGAGTTCTTGCGCCACTAGAGAGATGCTCTTATGCTCACGGGTTAGTGCACTCGACATGAACGCAAGAAATGTAGAAAAAATGTTCCTTACGTCTGCAAAATGGTCAAAGGTATCCAGTACCAAAATTCAGAGTGTCTGACAAAAACTCATCAGCATTAGTGTATCAATAGAAGACTCAATGGTATCAAACATTAACATACATGCATCAGGAGTTTAGTGTATGTGCACCAGAAATTGGCAGAACAGAGCATACAGAACTGACGGACAAGTGTGCTCTAAAAATGCCACTAAGAGGTTCCTATGCTTAGGGTTAGTGTGCATGTGCCAGGGTTAATGTTGACTATGAAAACCTCCTACAACCAATATGTAAATGGAAGAGACTTAGCACTATCAAACACTAAGCTACATGCTAAACACTTCAAGATTTTCAAGTAAGTGACTAAACTAGCATGTAGAATGTTGGCAACAGCAAGATCTACAAATGATAGCATGATGAATTGATTGAACCCTACACATATAATACTAATAAATATCATAAGAAATTGAACATCCTATTATACCTATATGTGTATACTCAAGAGGTGCAAGATCAACAAAAAAAGTTAAGAAAAACAAGCTATGTCAATATATACTAAAAGAGGACTAAGGATCCAAAATTGAAATTTAACTACCGGGCATGCCAAAT
Source organism: Taxus chinensis (assembly GCA_019776745.2). Classification (NCBI taxonomy): domain Eukaryota; kingdom Viridiplantae; phylum Streptophyta; class Pinopsida; order Cupressales; family Taxaceae; genus Taxus; species Taxus chinensis. Next base: position 518,534,342 of record CM034156.1, on the reverse strand, counting down.
GTTCTACATGTATTTGTTAGCAATGAAGCTATGAGTTCAGAACTAAGGATAAGTGCATGAAGTTGGAGGCCAAATTTTAAGTGGAGAATGAATCCAAAAAGATAAGATCTTAAAATGCATATGAGTCTTCAATGCATAAATGACAACTACATGCGTAAGCTATTTCCTGCTCTCTATGATTGGCTAACGGGAACTCACTGAAGCTATGAACAACGTACGCATTACATAAGTGCATACGTTGCTTGATCATCAATGCATACACGTTATGCCTACTATAAACAAGAATGGCTACAGAGGCCCCAATCCTCTGGATCATTCCCATCTTCCTCAAACTTGAGTTTCAAAGGATGCTTAATCATGGAGCTCGCATTTTTTCATTCAGCTGGAGAATGGCTCAATCTCAAAGGATGCATTATAGTTGGATCGCTATTCAAGATCTGAGTTGACGATGGCACCATGGAGAAGAGGTAAGCAAGGTTCTTTATATATCTTTCCTCAAAGATTGACAAAGCTAGAAAATATGATGAATGTGGGATAGAGGTAAAACAAGATTAGGAATTGAATACAGGTATCTTTATAAAAGGTAATGTTATAGTTAGAGGTCGAGTTTAATCAACCATAACTAAACCATGGGAGTTAGGGGATGTCTTGTCATCCCTAATCGAAAGGTCCCATTAATTGCTAGGTAGACATAAGCTTGGGTAGTCAAGCTAGATTTATCAGCCCAAATCAGTATGAATTTTTGGGATGTAAGATTGTGGAATTTAATCAAATACAATGAGGGATGTATTGATCTAGAAACCCCCACCACGCCTCTAATTGCAAATGTAATAATCCAATTAATTCACCCAAGTAGAAGCGTAAATTGATTAACAAAAGGTCATTAAATTGACATCTTTAAGTCCTAGGCAAGGATAGATTGAGTCATGAAAGGCCGTTAATTAAGTCATGTTTTTAGGGTCCTATTAGATTTTTAGCAGAAAAATCCCCTAATCCATTACGAAGAATGACGAGCAAGAGGATAATCTGAGGGCAATCTTAGCATGAAATCTCATGTAAGTGGAAAACAGGTGTCTACAGTTAGTTCTATAAGAACTACAAATTTCTAAATGACAAATGGCTAAGTCCTAGTCCTCGCAACAGTCGGGGACATGAGGGAATTCTAATCTTTTAAAAGTAAATCCAGCCAAGTGCATGTGCAGTCACAGTCCGGGCGGTTTGCGCAGCATCTTGTGATCTCAGTGGAGACATCGGGTTCGCGGAAATCCGAACTGGCCGAAAAGTGGAAAAACATTGACTAACTGTCGAAAGTAGTAGTCTGGGACATCTGGAAAAATTTGGTACGCGAAGGACGCGAGTCGGCGAAAAGCACTCATAAGGCAGCCCAGTGAACCACATTATTTTATCGAAGGTCAGTGTCATACAGTTAACACGAATACACATAATTCGGATCGGCCGAAATGAAGCAACTTTTACACTGGGACACTTGGGACAAAAGTATGTAGAATAAAGGTGATATACGGAAGTTTATTGTCCCTGAGAAGTCTGGGGACATTAGCTAGGACGAAGAGTACGCGGCGGACGCGAACTGATCCACCTATCAGCTGAATTATATCAGAGGGACTTTAACATACTGGGAGAAGATACTATGAGCCAAAGGGACATCAATGGGACCACTTGAACAGCTCCCTCTCAAGCGGCTGACAATTTCTAAGAAGCATCTTCATAAAACAGTCAAAATGAGCTTGGTCTGGAAAATTCAAATGAACACTTCTGATAACTTTTGACTCCGAGCTCTGATTTTCATAATGAATTGTTGTACTTTCTGGAATGAGATCACGACGTTCCTCTACGCCAACAAAATTGGATTGTCAGCTGAAAATAAGATATGCCTTGACTGGTACCCGATCTATTTCAGAAAATAAATTCGAGAAATATATTCGAAGAAACCGTGTCTAGTTAAATGCTCACTTCCTGTCAGAATGATTCCTAAGGCTAAAACTACTAACATGCTCATGTGCCCAATAGATAGCTGCCATAGATACTCAGAAAACATGTTCCCATAAATGTAATAGTAGAATACATCTCATATTGAAACTCAACACAATAATTGGTAGGCGTCATGAGAATGACGTGTTGCATTTAAAAACGAGTTCCAAATTTCACATTAAATCAAGAAATTCTATATTTTATTAGAAATTGATTGATATTTTTAGGAAAACGTGGCCGGGTTCAGAACAGTGTTTTATTTGGTAGCTGGGAGTGCAATTAAGAGGCATGGTCATCATTCTTTCTCTGCTGCAGCACATGGGATAGGTATGGGGAGCCTTTTTCAAGTAAATTATAATCATATTACTCCATTTAATGCCTCTTACAGGTGGTTGAAGGACAGATTTCGGGATTTCCATTTTCCCTTCTCTTTCCCTTCTCATTTTTCTATAAATTGGAGTGTTGGGCTCATTGTAAAGGGGGGAGTTTTCAGATAGAAAAGCTCTGTCAAAATTTCTTTGTGAAGCCAAAGTGCTGCAGGATCTTGTAGTGGACTCCTTGCATGGTGATCCAGGCCTTATCTTGTAATAGATTGAACTGGTGCATATCATGAAGCAATAAAATATCACTTTATGGATGTATCTTCCCCTGCTGTGTTTTCTTGCATTATTTTTGCCCCTTTAATCTTTCTATAAACCAATAACAAACGAAACGCGTACGCATTATGTTCTTGCAGGGATTCACGTTATCATTTTGTATAGCTTGGTAATATTTTGAAGCTATAATGAATGCACACTATAACGCGTATGATGTATGGATGAACTGTTATAAATTAAAACAACTTCCGAGCCCTGTATCACTATTTTCCTCTGTATTTCACACATGATTTTCATAGCAAATTCGTGCTCCTCACACCCTCATTTTTTGGCTGTATCACCGCTTTAGTGTAGGCTTTCATTTCTGAATTATTCGTGAAGATCAGCATCGACGATGGTATCGTAGAAATTTAGAGATAGGCGGAGTTATTTTATCAAAATCCTGCATTAGAGTAGATTGTGGCGGGTAGTTATAGAGTAGCAATTTGAATTGAATACATTTCTTTATTTTTATAGTTCTAGTTCTATGTAATCAATCGCAAGCCAAGTCCCTGCTATTCTTACCATCCTTAGTATCTTTCCTACAGTTTATCCAACATCACACCGGGTAGTTCAAGTATATTTAAAAACTCACATAGTTGAAAACACAGATTGAAATGGAGGATGCTAATGAAAACAATGAGGTGATTCACATTCTATAAAACCCCACCATGCCACTCTTACAAACACATTGGAGAGAATTACTTACTCAAATTGACATAGAAACAATGGGGAAAATTGATCGTTAGATAAGTTACAGAGGGGGTTGTACAGTTTATTATTTCAAAAAATTGTCATATGTGGGTGTAAAGAAAAAATAAATTACAAAATACCTCATACACGCCTTATTCACGGACACCCGCTCCTAATTTTTCATGTTCCATTTTTATGAAAATGGTTTTTCGTCTAACTAGTGCAATAATAATTTGATTATAAAATAATATTTCAAACCGATGGGTTGATGGTGTTTGATTTTCCACCTTGTAATAACAACGAGGTGCCACTATACTTTCTTGAGTAAACTCTATTACGGGTTTATCCTCAACAAGATCCTGAATTATTTTGATTTCTGGGATTTCCAAGGTCCGAGGAAAATGATCTCTACACAGATGATCGATCAGGTGTACAACATGCACCTATTGAGTATGGCTAAATTCCCTGCACAGAAGCCCCCTCACTCTAAGATTGTCCCTCAAGTACATGAAGGAGACAATAGAGACTGATACACTCCATGTGCGCTTCAGGGGCTATTTAATGACCCTTGTTCAACATTTGAGGGAGATTAATGAGCTAAATGTTCGCTGGAGTTACATAGAGTATTCCCTTGGGGAGTACTAGCATGAGGCTAGATCTTTGCTCGTCATGTAGTGGCATATGTTTGTGGCCTAAGGAAGACGATAATTTCATGCATATTTGATTTTGGTGCACCTGGCACTAGGGGTGAAGACAATAATACCACTATATTAAATGTCCTTTTTGAGAGAGACATTTGGATTATAGTCATCAGACATCATGTTCGCAGGTAAATTTGTCTATGTTTTATTATGTGTGTTACAAAACTATCGGAGTACTTGAGTTACTTATATATGTTAAATTTTTGAAATAATTGTATTTGTACTTGTATGCATTAATACTATAATGTGTGAGAGGGGAATCATCATCCTAACCACATTCTATGAGAACCATGCATTCACATACATTCACGGAGGTAATTTAGAATGTTAATTGTGTAAAATTTTCACCTATGCAAATGTCTACATATATAACTTTTGAACTAAAATATATGAATTTTCTTGTATGTTCAACTAACTTGACATGATAAATGTTTGACAAAGATGTTGACTTGAATAGACACCCTACCATCTCTGTGACGAGTAGAGAAAGGCATTTCCGTTGCGATTTCATATGCGCAACAACTCACTAAGTATTCAAACAACATGTATTTTTGTTAAATTGCTCTTGTAATTCATATAATGTTAAATTACATGTTAATAATTTCCTTCATTATAAAATTATTAAACTATGTTAATAATGTCCTTCATTGTGTATACACAGGTGTTACATGCAATAGGTAGCAGCCCTATTCATTTGATTCATAGGTGTGGCGGTGTAAAAATAGTTTTATATCGATAAAATTAGTTAAAATATTATCATTAAACATACGTGTATTTAGTTCTATTTTGGCTGATTATGATGTTTGATTTTGTGATCTTATGTGTGTAGGGAACTTCAAGCCCCTCCATTTTGACCTCGAGGGCATAGACTCCTCAATCTCATCATTTTGATACCCCCATTTGTTCTCCAGAACATTTGAGTGACTCATTTGAGCATGAGATGTATATTCAGCACAATTGAGAGCTTGCGGTAAGTGTGTGTATTTATGTAAATACTTTTATTAGCATTTTTTTAAATACATGTCAAAAACATATATAAATTCAGTTTAGACAAAAAAAAATGTTTGCATTTACAGGTTCAACTACAGGCAAGTCGTCACCGCAAAATATTACTTGTAGCATGGGCACTGAATGATCCGAAGTAATCTCCGAGATATCAATCTTCCTCTAAAGAAGGACCTTCTTCTGAGTAAGGCCAAGACGTGGAAAAGATTTTGATGAGTAAGAAAAATATGTGTGTGTGTGTGTGTGTGTGTGTGTATGTGTGTGTGTGTGTGTGTGTACAGAGAGAGTGAGAGTGTGAGAGAGAGAGATGTCTTACATGACCTTTGTTTTATATTCCTATGTGCATGGAATTTGAACTATGTATGTCTATATGGCATTTGATATTTGATACTATGATGACCTATGCAATCACATTTTTATACTTATTACGCACATTAATAATATTTGGAACTTGATATTTTTATATGAGACCTTACATTTTTGTGATTATTTTTGTATGAAAATAATATGATGTGGACTTCACAATATTTAAGACATTATGTATTATTTTTTCATTTATTGGTGATGTACATATACTAGTGTTTTTAATGTATAATATACATAAAAATTTGGAAATTAGTATTTATATAATGTATGTATATAAAGAGTTCACCTAATCTGAGTAATTATTTTTTCAATTTATCAATAGTGTATATATGCATTTACCTTACATTTGTTTCTTCTCGCCCATGGTCTCTTTATTCTGGTTTCATATCTTATCATACACCTAATTGCATTATTAAAAGTTTTTTAGTATTCTCCCCTGTTAAAAAACATTAGATAATCATTAAGACCATCACTAACTTGATTCATAATGCTCCAAAGACCATTGTTGTTCATCTTACCAAAACTGTCAAGTATGCGCCTTAAGACAATGTTTTTTGCAATAAGCATGGATAAAAGGATCTAAGGATACCCAAAAAGTCTTACAAGATTCAATAGTTCACCTTTTCCATCCCTAAGGTCCTCCCAAAATGTTAGAATCCAAATCCTTATACAAATCCTTATATATTTATTGTTCACTTCTCTCAATAGTTCACACTTTGCAAATACTAGCTCAATATGCCAAAAATTAATACAAAACTAAACCATGATTGAAAAAATCGCTTAACCATTCTTAAATCAATCCTATTTACACCTTGCTCAAAACCATTTAAATGACTTTCAAAAATTCATATTTCATCAATGAATGGAAGCTCACCAAGCCGTGTAAGTCAGATGACTCACATTTACTTGGCGATTGATAACTTCTATGTGTTCTTAGTCGTTCCCCTGTTGTTATGATTGTATTTTCCATTTCACTTAAGGCCTTGGAGTAATTTTGGTGGTAATGGACCTCCTATTTCACTGCCTTAAATTTTTCCTTACTCTCTCAATCATGCTCAATTTCACCATTCTTTCGCTACATCCACTGGACACTACTCTCAATATGTATATGTATCTAGAATATGGTGTATCAAAAAATATGGAACATATCTGATTAAGAAAATCATATCCCGCAAAACGAGAAATGATTGTTTAGCATTACCAAGCAAAAAAATTTGTACTATTATTATGGTGGGATGAGGATTGACTCTCGAGGATCTATTCATATTCAATGTATTGTTGTCGATGAGCTTCCGACCTCCCTTCTCAATTTGTTTATTAGTATGACATAGAAGATGAGCAAAGTAAATGAAAATCTGGAGAACTAGATTGGCAATGGGTAACTATTAGTATCAACAAGACTAATAAGGCTTGGTGAATTCCCTATCAATGTAATCATTGTACATAGAAATAGAAACTAACAAGAACATGGTGAGCTCAATACATTACGATAGTGTGATTGAGATTGTGTGTGTGAGAGAAAATAAAACATGAGAGGGAGATAGAGTGAGAGGTTGTCCAATCCATTATTTTGAAAATGATAGCTTGTGGGACCAAACTAACTATTCCAAAATACCTAGATGGCCTGGTGAACACTAGTTAAGGCTTCATTTTGGTGTGGAGTGGTGTCGTTGTTTCCAGGCTACCTTGTTCAGGCATAGTGCCTTAAGAACCCTGAGACTAAAAAATGTTATATATTCAATGGGTGATTTCTTGAAATCTATGACACCTAGAGATGTATCATTAGATCCTAAACATCCACATAGGGACCCTATACAAAATATTATCTCAGTGTTTTCCATCTTGATTTGGCTATCTCGTTGTGTTATTGTTCACAAATGCGTAAAATATTGTAGTTTGAGTTAATGTAAGACTGTCATATGCTATATTTTGAATAGGAAATCTCGTGGGACCAAACCATCTATGAAAACATGTTCACATGGCCTGGTGAACGTAATAAGAGGTTCTGTTTTGGTTCCATACGCTCCCCGTTCTTTTGGGATACCTCGTTTGGGTAGAGTCCGTTAAGAGCCATGAGACAAAAAAATTATATAACTTTGACGGTGGATTATTCGGTCTCCGTGGAACCTATATATTTCTCTTTAGGTCTCATACCTCAGCGTAGGGACCCTTAACAAAATCTTATCTCGATGTTTACCATATAAATTTGATTCTCTCGTTGTCATATTGTTTGGAAATGCACGAAATATTGTAGTTTGAGTCAGTGTAAGGTTATCAAACGCAATATTTTGAAACTGATATCTCGTGGGACCGAACCGGCCACACCAATAGTTTCAGATGTCCTGATGAAAACTATTAGATGATTTTTTTTTGTGGGGGATGGTATCTATTCTTCGAGGCTATCTCATCTAGGCGTAATCCATTAAGAGCCCTAAGAACAAAACAAGATATAACTTTGATGGGTGATTCCTCAAACTCTATGGCACCTGAGGATGTCTCGTCAGATCCTACACCTCCACATAGAGACCCTATGTAAAATTATATTTTGGTTTTCTCGATATTTATTCATCGCTATAGTTATCCTATTGTTTGTAAACTTGCGACAAATACTATGTAGTTTGAGTCAGTATAAGGCTTGTTAGATCCTAATATTTTACACAACAGAAGCTCGTGGGACTGAACCGACTGTGCCAATATGTCTAGATAGCCTAGGTCAAAACTATTGGGGGCTTATGTTTTGGTGGGTTGGATGGTTTCATGTTTCGTTTGAGCTACCTTCATTTGGGGATAGTCCCTAAGGTACCATGAGGCCTAAAAAGGTTATAAACTTTGACCTGGCAATATCTCAGACTCGGTGACACCTATAAATAATGTTTCATAAAGATCAAACAGCCTGATTAATTTATTAGACCCTATTAAGGAAAGTCTCAGTGTAATCCATTTAAGTGAGGTGCTGCTGGTATTCCTATAGATATTAGTAAATCCACTAAATATTTTAGTTTGAGTTAATGTAAGGATGCTAGATGCAATAATTAACAACAGTAAACACTCTCATGGGACCAATACATAATGCGCCAAGATATGGTCTTACTAATGGCATAACCATGTAATAGTACAAATAGTGAAGACAAAATATTATGGGGGATAGTGTCATACTATTTCCAATTACAAAAAAATATATGGTTGATAACCAAACCATAAAAACTTACCAAAGTAATCCCTAAGATGCAAAAATTAATGATAGTAAACTAAGTTTACCTAACATTCCCCCCTTATTTTGTCATTGAATGAATGAGCACGACGAGAGGACACTCTTTGAACAAAGTACAAATTTTCACTATAAATATTGATGTTATAAAGATAACCCTCTCTCAGTTGTTTCCATCTCGATTCGGAAAAAACTATATTGTGTATATTTTGTTTCAAGACATGCTCTATGTATGAAATGTACTTGTACCTCAATGTTCTTTGCTTTCTCATGAAACACTGGATTGTTCAAACGAAAGCTCGTGAGAACACCAAACCAAATTCATTTCCTATCTACATGGAGATAGGTTTGTTGAACACTTATGGTAGGCATCTCTAATTCCTTCTATAGTACTCCTGATGCTATCTCATACTACCTGCTTCGCAGCGTAGTCATCTTAAGAGCCCTTGCAACATAAGAAAACTATATCAACTTCTATAGAAGAGTGAGAAAAAAAGACTCTGTTTCTTGATTCCTCGTGATATTTCGTCTAGATCCTACACCTCTAGATAGGCACCCTATACAAAATCCTATCTCAGTGGATTTCCATGTCGATCAAGTTATTTCATTGTTATGATTTGAATCTGCAATATCCATGTCAAGAAGATAGTTGTCAGTCTTGAGTTGTATGTATAGACTGTTAGATGATATTTTTTCCAAACTTGAGACTTCTCAAGATCACTGAATCTTGCTTCCTTCCAATGAAAAACTGTATGGGTTCCTACATTGAACACTTAGGGAGGTAGATTTTATGGGTCACTATAAAGCTATTCAGGTATAGTGTACGTGAGGTAAATAGAGACTCCTAATCAAATTACGATAGAGAGTTGCATTTACCACAAGAGATGGATCTAGACGAGATACCTACAATCTGTTCTCCATAAGAGTAGCAATAGGTTTGCAATCCATCATCCTAAATTTCTTGAGCATGGTCTTGGTATATTTCGAAATTGATGAAACAAAGATGTGATTCTCTTTTAGATCCTATACCTCTGTGTAGACACCCTAGACAATAGTGCATGATCCCGAGATATGTCATGTCAAACGATTGGTTAAGATCCTTATCTTGTTGTCATCAATCATCTTAAAAAAACTGAACTACCAGTGTAGTTTGACTCAGATCGTCAAGGCATATAAAACAACAATCACAATATCCCCCCCTTGCTTTTGACAAAAGAGATTGTGGCATCGTATTAACTTTTTGACGAATCCATAATTTATAAGATGCTCATCAATTTTGATGTACCATGCCTGTGGTGCCTGTTTAAGGCCATACATATTGGTTCCCTATGCTCCTAGAATACATTTTGGGCTTTTTCGAACAGGTGTAGTAGCATAAGACCCCTCAAGTTGAAAAAATCATATAGAGTTTGACCTTATAATATCTCAGACTCATAAAGGCACTTAGAGACGTCCATCTGATAGACTTTCCAACCAACTTCTGTGTAGCTTGAGAAAATATCATCTTGATCATTTGAAAAATAGTTGTAGGAATATATGTATCCTCATAGTACAATGCCTACTCCTCTCGTTGTACATACCCCTTTGCTACTAGTCATTGAATATTCCACTTTTCTATGAGTCCCATTTGCTTTGTACTTTTTTGTTAATTATCCACCTATAACCAATTGGTTTCAAATTTTATTTTGGAAGATTGACAAGTTGCCAAGTGTTGATTTTCAAGGATTGGCTCGGTACCAATCAAAACTCTTCTATGTGGGTGAATGCACTTTCAAAGGCTTCCAGAATCACAGACTTGGTGTAACCAAATCGGAGCTCTGGAAAACGTATCAGCTGAGTATTTAGCCTTCAACTCACCGATGAATGGCATTTAAGAAAGATGAATGCTGGATCAGTATGTTATGTCACGGCTTGGTTGTTGAAGTAGGGGGACTTGCGGTGGATTAGAAGTTCGGCAGTTATATCCTACACCAAAACAACTCGGCCTTAGGGGGTTCTGGCTCGGCCTATCCCACAAAATATTCCTAATCTCTACACGACTTGACTATGTCAATTCGCGCCTGTCGCTTGAACCTATTTTAAAGGGAGAATCAATTGTTTGTCAAATAGTCCACCCAACTCACCAATGCAAAAAGCCAATGGATGGTGTCAAGGTTATAACATAGGGGAGTGTGCTAATGCACAATTCCAATATTGGTTACTGGTTCATGTAAAGTTGGCTCGGTTGATGCAAGGCTGGTTGGGGGAACTTCAACTCACCGATTGTAATATCCCCAACTCAGTCCTCATACCTGTCTTAGCTTGCTCAGGAGCTTCACCCCAGAATCTCCTCCAAATATGGAGCACATATTCCTCCAATTACAGCCAACCTGCTAGTTGTAGAAGACACTAAATAGGCCTCTGAATGTAGAGGGAAACCCCCTAATGGGGGAAAAATAAGGATTTATTTTCCTGTAAAAATTTTTTCTTGGTACAGGGTGGGCACAGTGCAAAATTAATTTGTGTTCCAAACACCTGGAATGAACAGGAGGTTGTGGGGAGATAGGGATGGGGGATGGGGATGGGATGTTATAGGAGGCTACGAAGGCTCTCAATTGAGTGTGAATCCTTCTCCAAGCTCCTCTATCTCTTATGCTCTCTCTTTACATACCTTCTCTACTCACAAGTCCAGATTAACCTAACTCTTGGTACCCAAATGTAAATAATGAACATGGACGGAAGATTGATTAATTTATTAATATTCAGGAAAATCATGTATAGAGGTGAGGGCTATACCATATTTATAGATATTGTATAACTTTATCCCACCTTCCAGTCAACCGATGTTGTACACAGGCACAATAGTAAACACTCCTATGTACAATAATTAAAAAGATATGGTTTTAATAATGGATAACCATATAATGAGTACAAATAATGACTTCAAAATATTATACGAGAATACTATTCCCAATTACAAACAAATCATATGGTTGATGAACAAAACTGGATAACAACTTACCAAAGTAATATTAGATGCACAATAGTACTAGGACCACAATAAACTTAGATTTTATCTAATAACTTACCTAGAGATGTCTTGTTAGAGGATACACCTCTTCATAGGTACCCTCTACAAAATCCTATCTCGGTATTTTTCCATCTCAATGCATTGCTCTTGCTGATGTGTTGACAAATGTGTCCAATGTTGTAGTCTAGAGTCAGTGAAAGGCCATTGAAAATGAAATATTTTACAGATGGTAGCTCATGGGACCAATTCCTAGTTGTGCACAATGGTTCAGGATGGCCTAGTCACATAATCTAGATAAGGCATCCTTTTGGTTCCCTATGGATACAGGTGCCTTTGGGCTACTCTCGTCTAGGTCTAGTCCCTGTAATGATACTTGAGACCAAAAAAATGCTATAAATTCATGGAGCCCTGATGACCACTATATTGTGTAGCATACATTATCACACAAGTTTTGAAATCACATCACTATTTTATCCCTTTCAATAGGTCTTATGACTACCCTTACCTTGATTTGTAATGAGCTTTTGAAAAGTTTAGTCAAAAGTTAGTGTAACAATGTCCATTTCCACCAACCATGTGAATATAGGTGGTTCATAGGTGGTGAAATGAGAATTATGAATAAGATATTTTTACAATTAAGGTGGTGAAATGATAATTTCAATGTATTATTCCTTTCTAATATTTAATTTCCTATTAGCTTCACTTGGCTTAGAGAATAATAAATTCTCTACTAACAGTGCCAACCACATGAAGGTAAAAGATTTTTTAGCACCACTAACCTACATAAACATGTTAGTAAACAATTAAATAGATTTTTAAATCGTACAAAATTTAATCAAAATCATCAAAGAAAATATTCAAATTAAATTCAAGAAGAACATACCTTTGCAAATTTAATCCAATGAACTGCAAGGATTAACTATATTGTTGACAGTACCAATAATTACTTCATGATTTGTTTCACGAACCTTCCATAGATTCTTGTTTAATGGCCTACCTTGATATTATATCAATTGAATATTTGTTGCAAGAACCAAATGTGAATAGTGAAGTATCTTTCGATGTTCTTTATAGTCTTCAAACAACCAAGTATTTACCCCTTTCTTGATAGTATATCGTTGAAGCCAAGTTCCTATGACTACCACTGACCCAATGGGATACTCAAGGCCTTCACCATCAGTGACTGTGGAAGTCAATGTTTTTTCCCCTCTACACAATGAGAGAAGAAGTAGTATGTTCCCTCTTCGTTGAATTTTGTCGCAATAATTCCAAAAACATTCCCTACATCACAAAGTAAAAATCAATTCAAGTTTAAAATATATTAAGATTTGATCATTTCATAATTTATAAATCTAAAACATGACATATATATGTACCTTTTTGCACTAAATCATAGACTTGGTCAAAGTTAGGTGATGTTGTCATATGATCTGAAGACACTGTAAGTTGTAATCCTTGTGGAACTTGATATGTGTCTAGTGGAATTAGAGGTTTACAAGTCCATACGTCCACCCACTATTATGATTCAAATTCATTCCACGCAAAATCAATGCATGATTTACAAAAACATGCCACGCACAATAGTATAAATAGTCCTCAAAGAACTTGCATCTGAACTACGAAATGAGTGCATATCCCTTGATCCTGCAATAGTCATACAATATTCATACCTTTCCAAATGTTGTTCCTTTATCAACTAGAAATATCTACCAACCGTTGAACTCTCTTGAGATTGATGGACCATATTCTTAACACACCAATCAACAATGCTTTTTCGCATGTATAAATATAACATCTTCCTTGAACTTTAACTCTTCTCTTGGAAGTGCTCTTTTCACACATGTTGTTTCACCATCATGCTCTCCTTTACCATGTCTTACTTTAGTAAAACTCCATATATGTTGTACATGTGTTTCTTTATGCATCATGCTTAGCCAATAAAACATTCGTGCATTATTGAATTGTGATATGCAGTTTTCTGACAAAATGTAATGTTGATTAAAAAAAATGCTTCTCTCATTCAAGTTCACATAAAAAACTTGGAAATACCCTTGCATATATTATGTAGGATGTGTCTGATCATCACTGATGAAGAAATGATACTATCTTAATATTTTTCGATCTTGCTCAGTGATTTTTGGAGAGTGTATGAATGTTATATGCATAAAATAGAAACTTTCATTGAGTTATAGTATTGAGACTGAACCTCCATTTGTGGCTGCAATGTGTAATTCTCTACGAATTCAACTACTGAAACAATAGTTCCAAGTGGGAATGTGTCCTTTCTTAACTTAAATTTTTCATCCAACCATTGAGCTCTATATGTGTGCCTTGTAGACTCATAAACAATTTCCTCTCTGAATTTGACCATATATTTTGATACAAGTAATTGTTCTATAACAAGCTCACACCTCTTAGATTATTTTCCATATTTTAATTTATATGCCACTGATTTATATTTGTTCAAATCAACTAATTCTTTTCCTATTGAATATGTACTCTCCTCATAGATACAACTTTTCAATTTTGGCAAGCCACCATATACGTTGCACGTTCCATCCAAACATGTTTCTGTTATAAACAAATTGTCCACTTGATTTTTCACAAAGTATCGTAGGAATAAATCCCTTATAGATTTTGGTGGGAAATTTAATCCACTCTCCTACAACATGATGTTAGTATGCAAAAAACAACTTAATTGATAAAAAAACATCATAATGCATTAAAAATTCAACATGATTCCTACATCAAGTGGTACGTGAGTAACTGATGTTCACATAAAAAATGTTTTTTCATTTCAAAGAATCTTTTCCTAATGTTAATTTATGGATTTTCATTTTTAAACTTAAAGAAAAATTATGTTTGAGTCATATCTAAGAAATATTTTGCACATGATTCATGATTAAGAGAACCGATTCTTCTTTTTACTGTATCTCTTCTATTTGGTGACACCCTTGTGTTCTCATTCCAATAATTTACAAGTAATTATTTTAGAATGTCAGACATATTCTTGTCTTTCTGTGGGATTCTACTAAAGGATGCCCAATAGTCAATGTTATTGACTAACTCAAGACTTTTGCATCTCTTTATTGCTTTCGTTAGTGTTTTTTTCAGTTTAGCTTCAAAGCTTTGCTTATTTTTATAATCAAGTGTTGATTAACTATTTTATCACTTACTATACAATTAGTAAGTGCATACCGTATAACATTACTATCTTTGGTGTTTCTTTTAACACCTACAGTTTGGTATGATTTATGTCTATTTTCAATAATTGATGCATTTCGATCACCAACATTAGATGTTATTAACCGAGGGTATTCATTGTAGTTCTCATCTTAATTAATTTCATTAATGTAACAAATAATTGACATCTTTGTGTGTCAATTAAATTCTCAAAGTAATTATCCCAAATTCTCCTTTCTTTTTTTCTCGCATTTCTTTCAAACATTTTGTTAGGCATTGGTTTTATAATTTTTTCATCAATTTCAATTAACTGAATTGGTTTTCTTCACAAAATGGAAGGAGGTGTTCTTAGAGGTGAATTTTCATTGACAAGGTTACTTTTTTCATTTAGTGTTTCCATACAAATTTCATGTTTAACATTTGGATTCATAAGTAAAGGTTCAACAATTGGATTCTCAAGAAAAGGTTCAACATTTGGATTCATATCAATTTCTTCATCCATACTAACATTATCATTCAATTCAATATCAATATTCATTGAAAAATCATTATTCTCTACATTTTCATTATGTATTTCAAACTCCTAGTCTAAAACATTAGGTACATTTGATATAGCACATGTACCTTTCCCTACATGAAGTTTTTGCATCCTTCGCACTTTCTTTATTCTCATCTCTTCCAATTGCTCTGGTGTCTTGTTTTCGAATTTCTTATTGTTCTCACTTCATTTTTTGTCGCCCATGATTACAAAAATATATATAGTGGGGTAGGGGACAAGATGAAATACTCAAAATTCGTGAAGAATGTACATGAATTTTTAGACCATACAGAAAGAGGGCAAAAAATCCCATGAAGGAGGTGAAAAGGATGTTGGGGGCCCATAATATATGTAAAGAACATAATGTGTTATGAATTTTCCAAGCCATGCCTCAAGGCTTGGGGATATGGTTTGAATCCCCAAACATGAAGCATGGACCTGCAAAAACATAGTAAACAACACATTTTTGTAGGAAAAAGAAAAAATCTCTCTTCCGCCATCATAAATCAACATAAAAAAATTGATTTGTTTAAAAAAAATTATACCACGATGTAGAGCAGAGTTTCTACTTTCTAAAAATACAAATTTTCAATTTTTTAACTAATATAAGGTTTCTATATTATTTATTTTCTAACAATGCATTTTTATAATGATTTTTTGAACTGTAAACATGTCTATATGTTTTCATATATATATATGTATGTATGTATGTATGTATGTATGTATGTATGGCTCATGTAAAATTGAAAAAAATGTTATATGTATGCCCAAACTAGGCCTAATTATATATACATATTAAATATATATATATATATATATAATTTTCGATCTTTTTTGAGGTATCTAGGGGGGTGCATGGTCATAGCTCTGTTATTTTCCAAAATTTAAATTTTGTACTATAAAAATCATAAAAAAATACTCGCTACAAAAATAAAAAATAAAATGGAGTGAAAACTAGATGCTCCTAGCTATCTTTCTAACAAAGGGTTTTCATAAATACTAAATGGTACTAAAAAAATGGTGGGGCACACGAAAGTCACTCTTTTATGTTATTTAACAAAAACAAGACCCATTGTTGGTATTTTAGTTATTTGAACACCTAAACTTATCTGTTTTCAATAAACTTTAGTAGCTTAGAAACTAGACTCAAAATTCTACGATTCATGTTTATACAACATCTTCCAATTTTGAGTGTAACTATTTAAAAAAATTCATACAAGTTGAAGTTTTTTATTTTTCAGAAAAATGCATCCACTTAAGACCCCTTTTGGCCCCCTAAATTGGTGCACTTACCCCACATTCCTATGAACAATGCTCTATAAAATCACATATGGACAACACTTACAATTTAAAAAGATGTTCTAAAGCCCCCACAGATTCCGGAATGGGTCCAAAAAGTTTATTATCATAAATTTCCTTGGAATTTCATTCTAGATCAGAGATCAACAAAATATTTGGAAGTATTTCACACCTGTTATCTAGATAGTAAATTTCACTCTAATCACAATTCTCAATAGTCTATTAGAAGTATAACCAAAAAATAAAAATAACTAAACTCAGAGTGTATCTAAATTTATAATATATCCCAACTCAATCAGAGTGTCTCGCTTAATATTGTTTTAGAAAAGATTCCTGTAAAAGCAGTAACATAATATCATTAGAATCATTAGACCATGGGTGTATTATATATGAATGTTTAATGTGATTGACAGAAACCTTCCACAATCATCATATAAATGATTGAGGAACAACACAAAATATAATATGAAAGAAATTACAACTAAGTAAGGCTTCCAAGATTATGAAATAGAACAAATGAATAAATACTTCAATCAATATTGAAACCCACCTATAGTTCATTTAGATACAAAACTCTCTTCTTTACCACAGGAGAAAGAGAATAAAAAATATCATATTATTGCCTAGTTAGGTGCTGTAATTTATCCTCTAGAAAAGTGAAAGAAGAAGTTAAAGATTTGTCATAAACAATAGAAGTGAAATTAAGTGCTTGTAGTCTTCACACATAATTTTTATCAACCAACTAGTTCATCTAAAAAATAAGTCTCTATAGTTTATACAATGCATGTTTAGAGTACTAAGATTTAAAATCTTACACCAAAATTAGATCTAAAATTTGCACCAAAATATTACAAAATCAATCAACTGCACATAAATTGTTTATTTATCAGTATTTTTCTGGTCAGATTTGTGCCACAAAGGATATTAATCTCATTGATCTATATTATTCATGTTGAAAAGGAGGAGAGATTACAAAATATGAAGGACTTTTTCTATGAGGATGGAGCTTCATCTGTATCTACACTTCAAGAGGAGGAAATTTTGATTGAAAATGACCTGTAAATGGGGGAGATCATTCAATCTAATTCAACAACAAATAAAGAAAAAGAAATCCCAATTCTAATCTCTGCTAGAAATAAAAAATCATTTTCTTCACTTGCAACCATAAACAATACAAATATTAGTGTGACTTAAGATGTAAATCTAAAGGCCTCCTTTCTTGCAAGAATGTGTTACTAAAACAATAAACCTGACTATAAAATAGTGTAAATTAGTGCTTGTGTATTTGAATAAAAAATCAATTAACTTATACATACCTTGGTATAGTAATATTTCCAAATCCTCCTAACAATCTAATGGCCACCCAAATCAAATTCCTTGAACTTGATTTTCTATATATTGAGTTCCTCAAATTTCGGATATTGTGTTAGTTGATGTTGCCCTAATAACTGGCATATAAAGTCAAAATAAAATAAGAAAAGGAAATCACTTAAATATTCCATTCCCCACTACCACGAAAAGAAAAATGAAACAACCATCAAGGTGTTATGCAAACCCTTAATAATTCTTCCAACACATGATACTAGATCACAGTTCATAAAATTAAAATATGGCATGAAAGAGGACGGTAACCAAGTGTTTGATACAAGTCCTTCAATCAGAAAGCTAGAAATTTGTGGTTCTGTAGAAAGATAAAAGTTTGAATAGCTTCCAATGTCTTCTATTAGCTTGCAATTATTATATTGTATAAGGATAACTTTTGCATATCCTACAATCGTTGTAGTTCATGAAACCACACCTCTTTAAGGCGTTTTTTCAAACAATACATCTATATTGTGTGTGCTCCTATAGCTAAACTAAATAAATATCTTGATTAAAATTTGGTGGATGTCTATGCTTACTATAACTAAAATAAATAAATATTTCCATTAAAATTTGATGGATGTCCATGCCTTGTTCGAAAGCTCCCATTTTCATATAGGGGAGAGGATAACTATTATGGAATCTCTAAATGCTTGGAACAATGTAGGAAGGAATTGAGGACCTTGCCTTGTTTAAATTGGTAAGCACCAAGCTCTACAAATCCCAACTGTCTTTGAGGTTGGGCCGCTTCGTGCTTCAAATTTGTCTTGACCTTGTCATGTTTTTTAAAATATAATAAATTTTGAAAGAGAAATACCAGTCCATCTGAATTCTTTCACCTTTGAATTTTCTCCCCTAAGTGATATGTTGAGACGGTTTTGTATAAAAAATTTATTTTCTACGTAATTAATTTCATCCTGGGCTTGAGTTGAGAGATTTTTTATGTAGTCTTTTGGTCTTATTAACTAAGAATTATGATTATTTCAGCTACCATAGTTCCTCCTACAATTTTTTTGTCAATTTACTTATTGAATGGCATGAACCAAAGAGAAAGGCCACTCCCCTCATGATACCCCTAACAAGAGTGGAACACTGGAAAAAGAACAAGGCAGTGGGGAAAATAAAATGAGTCATAAGAGGGGAAACAAATAACTTGCTACAATATTCACATATGCAAAGAAGAAGACAAATTATAAAATCAATAAAATGGTGACAGATATGAAGTTGATTTTTAAAGATTATGAATGTAAACTCACTAATAGCCATCACAAAGTCCGCCAAACTTCTCTTGACCAACAATATCCCAACAGTAAAAATGTATATTCCTACAATAAAGGGTAGTGAACAATGACGATTTCAACAACTGTAAAAACAACCTTCGACATTTGAATTAGACACAAATGCTAAATTCACCCCGTATTCATGCAAGTGCTAAAAAGGGAAACTTCTAAAAATAGCCAAAAAAGTAAAAAAAAAAATCCAAAAAAAAATTCCCATCAAAACGTCAAAATGCCCGTCAAATTTAGGACATTTGCGTAAACGACCATAGGCCCCTTACCATATAAGGGACGCCTTTGGTGTAATTATTACTACTAATATTTTCAAACTTATTCACACTTATTATTTATCCAGCACTAATGATCTTCCAATAAAAAATTAATATAGTTACTTACCATGAATTTCCTTCCCAGTAATATTTTCACACTTATCCCGCAATAATTATCTTCCAATAAAAATTTAAATAGTTACTTGAGTTGAATTTCCTTCAGACTAATATCTTCACACTTATTATTTTGAAACATAATCGATAATTTATATCAGAAACAAAAATTTGATCAAAATATTAAAATAATATTTAAATGTTGATTTCAAACAAAAAAACCCATTTTAATCATAAGAAAGGATTAAATAATACAATGTGGAGGCTATTTTCTTTGAAAACACATGTCTCTTCAAGTTCCATGGTTAATTGTGGGGCAATATGTGTTCTTAACTTCTATAGTTAATTATGCATGTCTTTGAGAGAGGGAAAAGATTTAGAATAACCAGACTTCTAGGTCACACTTATGTCAGTAACTGTCTTATCAAAGACATGTTTCTTATTTGAATATGTTGGGAAGAAAATTTGTCGAGTGGAAAAACTTGTGGATTTTTTGCCAACGCTCTACTTAACTGGTGCAGCTACCGTATATGCATGTGCATGAAAAGGTGGATTTCTGTGGAGGCCTTTTGACCGGGGATCCAATAGGGACACTTCACTAACCCTGCGGCAAATCTTGCAGATACCTGCAAGAGAGGAATTTTTCCGTAGAGAGAAAAAGGGGAGTGATAAATCAGATAGTAGAACTAATGTTGTAGGTAGAGAATCAGATTATTTCATACATCAATTAGAAATTTTATCAGATGCATTAAAGTTAGGAGGAAACAACTCTACACGTAATAACAAGACCAAACGGAATTTATGATTACAAAGTATCAATAACCCCCTTAGTTGAAAAAGGATCGAAAGTCCTTCTTCTTGTATTAATTTCTCAAACAAAGTTGTACATAGTATGAGAATGGAGGAAAAATAGAGACTGGGCGAAAAGGAAGAATTTGGCTATCTCCTTTGTTCTCTCAAGGTAGAATGAACTCTTGAGCTTACAAAATTAATGACAAACCCTTTGAAATGGGAATGAGCGTTAAAATTTATAGAATGAGAGCTGACTTATCATCTATCCCTAATGGATTTTCATATGTCATTCGTGCAACTTAAAAACTTTTTGACTTCCTAGGAGAATATTAAGTCCCTTTTTATAACATAAAGGTGACTTATTACATTAAGAACATTAGAATATATGAAAAAGTGCAACCAGAACATGAAATTAGAATATTAGAAAGTGAGAGAAAGTTGGGGGAAGAGGAGAGAGAAAGAGAGAGAGAAGAATAAGAAGAGGATATGTTGTTCCCAATGAATTCCATAGATCCTAATTGATAGAAAGATCCAAATGCAGTGAAACTCTAAATCTTCAAACTCCTTGCACACTGAGACACTCCTTCAAATCAGCTCATGAATGCTTGCTAAGATGAGTGAACTGTTCTGGTGATGACCGCAACTCCCATCTTGTATATGATATATCTGTGACCCAAACTATAGAGTGAGTGTCAAAAAACATTGTCCAGTTCCCTGAGATGATCATCCCTCTATGCTTCATCGTGCCAAACTTGCCCTTTGATAATAACCTACTATTAATAGTAAGTGTCCAAATGGAAGGCTTACTATTTTTTGTGAGAGGTAATTTTTGCCTCTTCTCAACCATCGTGATGTGATGAAATCCCTCATTCGATCCTGTGCATACTACCCTTGCTTCAGCCTCCTTTTGGGTTGACCTAGTATTTTTAGTAAGCACCCATATAGGGAACTTAATATTTTTAGTAAGTGGTCATTTTAACTATTTTATTCTCCAGAAAAATCATTTTGGCTTCCTAGTTTTTGGGTTTTTAAATGGTAATTTAACAAACCATAGTTAGGGGACAGCAAGTCCCTCCTATTTAATGGGAGAGGTTCCCTTATTGAAAGCAAGTAGCAAAGCTTATATGAAAATTTACAAATTTCAAAGTGTGGATTCCTGATACTTTGAACTGTTTTATGCCCAAATATCATCAATACAAAAGAATGGAAGAACTAATGCGATGAGAGAGGAATAACATAACAATACTTTTAGGAAATATAGATAGCAGAGTATAACCTTATACGTATTGATCAAGGGAGATGTATAATGGAATCATTCACGTTTATAACAGATATAATTTCACAGATAAAAATTTCCTGAAATCATATTAACAAGAAAATAAAGTTTCTTATCATGTAAAGATGGATGATTTGAAAATTCAAAAAAGGAAATAAGGAATAGCAGAGGAAGAAAGGGAAAAACTTATGTATTGATTACTTTTGAATCTATTACATCTACAGAGTACTAGGATCCAACCCCGAACAATGGCATAGAGAACCCACTAAATAGCTTCTAGAAACGGTTACATTTAGTTACAACTTCTTTTAATCAAAAGATTAAGAACTAATTAAGAATTAAAAGAAGTGTTTCAAGATCTCGAAGAAGAAACACTCGATTGAAGTTCAGAGGTTAAAACTGGCTCAAGAATCCAACATTTTAAATTCTTCAACGCCTCTTCTATTTCCATTCCTGTCAGCAAAACCAAAAGCATTGAATCGCAGCTGTTAACTCGTTTTTACAACTTTAAATATGGGTCTCTCACGTGGAAGAGATTTGTTGAAGCGGGTCTGGGGAAAACTTTTATATTTTGTGCCTTTTAGAGAAATGGTACTTCAGAACATTTCAGCCCGCCCATCCACTTTTGATACGGGCTTGACATGTGGCTTTACTTGAGTGGGGATGGAGTTGCGGCTCACTTTTACAATTTTAACTTTTTTCAAAGAAAGGCTCAAAAAAATCAAAGTTCTCCGCCAACCCGCCTCTCCGCTTTGAATTTTCAATGGTGGATTCATGTGACTTACTTTATACTTTATAATTTTTCAAAAAAAGCTGAAATCTTCAAATTGCTCTGATGATCCACCTTCTCACTTTGACTTTTCAACACAAGCATCAACACATGGCTTCACCTGGGTGCTAGCGGGGTTGCTCTTCACTTTATAACTTTATGCCATTTTTGGAAACAAAGGTAAAATTCCTAAAGTGTCCCAACAACTCGCCTCTCCGCTTCTGACTTAAAAATGGCCACATGTCCCTCTGTGAGCCTTAGGAATTCTTTTTACATTTTTACTTCCTCTTTCCAAAATGCCTCAAAACACAAAAAGGGCCCTCCTTTCTACCACCACTTGTTTTAGCCAATCAGGATCCTTTAGGCCACAGGGCCAATTTGACACTTTTGCAAAAAATAATAAAACTTACAAGTTTACAAAAAGGAACCACCACAACGTATCCAATCAGAGATGTCCATGTATTTGCAGACATCAATACACAATTTGACTCCCGTCATTCACAACTATGGAAAAATAAAAGTGAAAGGGAAAACCCCACCGTTTACGCTTGAATTTCAACTTTTTCTCCATGGAATGAGAAACTACAAACTATACGAGGCTCGACATGATCCACAACCAAAGAGAAGGAATGAAAACAACATTCGAATGAAGGAAAAAAATTTCAAGCATCCAGACGGGGAAATAGAAAATACTTCAAACAGTGAAAGGCTGAAGAATTTTCAAGTGAAAGGGCAAGATTAAAACCAAGCACCCATGAATTCAAAGCACAAATTTCTCCAAGGCACAAACTCAAAATTTACAAAACTTTACTTCAAAAAGAGGGGGATTTTGAGGTCGAAAACAACTGGATCTTTTTAGGGATCACTTGACTTGGAAAAAGGAATGAGGCAAGAAATGAATCCAGGAAAAACTCTAGGAAGGTAGACCAGTTCCTTATCCATTGGGAAAATAGAGTCAAATGTAAAACCAATACATAATACAACACACACGTAATGGGAAAAGAAAAAAACCAAAATTAAATACCAAAAACAAAACACAAAAGAATGGTCAAAAACCAAAACACTGTAAAAAATATACAGAAGGATTGCCTAATCACCTAGGACTTGAACAACTTCAAATATTGCCCACTATAAGGAAGTGGGAGAGAAGATCCATCCATATAATCTAAGTAGAAAGAATTTTCTCAAACAAAGTGTCTGACTTTGAAAGGACCAATCTATAGAGAATCAAACTTTCCATGGCTTCCTCGAGGTTCATGCCTTTTGTCTCATAGCAGAACAATGTCTCCCGCTTGAAAATCTCTGGGTCTAGCTTTCTTTTCAAATACAGCTTTCACCTTCATTTGATGAGCTGAGATTCTATAAAAAACTTGCAGCTTGTCTTCATCCAGATTCTAAAGATACATGATCCTCTTCTCCAAGGGACTGACAAAACTTGAATGTTCAATAGCCTTCATTAAGTACAAGGTGGAAAATTCCACTCTTACTGGCATCTGAGCTTCAAAACCATACACCACCTAGAATGGAGACATCCCAATTGCTCTTTTGGGTGTAATTATATCTGCACCAAAGAGAATCATAGAGCTTCTTGTGCCAATTCCTTTGAGAGTTAATGAAAAGCTTCCGAACGATGGTTACCAAATTCTTATTTGTTGATTATGCGTTTCCACCTTAAGGATAATAATATGAAGAATGAGAAATGGAAATTCCATAGCCATAGCAAAAATCCATCATCTTAGAAGAATAAAAATTTGAATCATTATCAGTCACAATCTTGTTTGGTACCCCAAACCTTATCAAGATGTTCTCTTTGATGAAATTACACACCACCTCAGAAGTAGTGCTTTTGACTAGAATATCCTCTACCCACTTTGTGAAGTAATCTGTAGTAGTTAGCACATGAGTATGTCTAGCACTAGAAGGTGGATTAAGAGTTCCAATGAAATATAATCCCCAATGTTGGAAAGGCTCATCAATCACTACTGGTTTGAGTGGTAAAGCAGCCAACTTAGGTCTCCCAACAAAATTTTGACAAGCTTCACACTTACCTACCCATTTTGATACATCTCTGAACAATGTAGGCCAATTGTCCCCTGCACAGAGCATTTTATGGGCAGTGACAACATAAGAGAAATTCCCTCCATAAGCATGATCATGAAAATATGAAAACAAACTTCTTCTGTTGCTCTTTGTTCACACATTTTAGGAATCTTCCATTAATGCCTCACTTGAATAAAGCATTTTCCCATAATACATAATGTGCAGACCTTAGCTTAATAGCTCTCTTTTCCTTGGCACTTAAGTAGGATGGAAACTCTCCATAAGTAATGAAAATGTGCAATATCAGCATACCATTCATATGTTGAACCAAGGAAGAGGAAAATACGAACATCAACTGCTTCTTTTCACAATTCTACATCATCTCCTTCAGCAATAAGCTTGAACATAAGCCTTTACCTCGGGACTAGCTTAGTTGGCTTGATATCAAGGTCATATTATTGTACTTTTTCTACTCAATTGCATCTCTTGGTTACAAACTCTTGTTGTGTAAGAATAGACTTGATGGTTGAGTCAAGTAGAAGCACAGCAAAGTGAGAATTAAGAATATAAAAATGAAAACTGCTTGACAACTTTAACCACTGCAAAATCTTGTTTCTCCATCATAGTATATATCAATTTATGAGATTTTGGAACATAGCTCATGAATGCAATTTTAAGTTCATGATCCTCATAATTTCTCTCGAGTTAGCACAACAACCAAGGTATTCTCTGTAGCATAGCAATAGATGAGAAAATCCTTGCTGAAATTAGAATATGCTAAGATGGGAGTCTTAGCAATGTGTTTCTTGAAACCTTCAAATGCTTCTTTACCTTAGGAATTCCAACCAAAGTTTTTATTTTATTTCATCATGTGAGTAATGCCCATAGTCTGTTCTATAAAATTAGGAATGAATCTCCTCATGAAGTTTATCTTACCAAAGAAAGAGTGAACATCCTCTTTTATTGTGGAAGAGGAATTTGATGGATTACTTGAACTCTTTCTAGATCTATCTTAATTCCTTCTCTGGAGACAATATGCCCCAGAAAATTTCCTTCAGTAACACAAAATATACATACTTATTACGATTGAGAGAAACTCCATGTTCTCTACATTTCTGGATGAATGCTTCAAGATGTTGAAAGTGGTCTGCCGTTGTTTTGGAGAAAACAGTCAAATCATCAAGGTACACAACAATACACTTTCCCTTTAGAATCCCAAAAGCCAAGTCCATTTCTCTCTGAAAAGTGGCACCAGCATTGATAATACCAAAATGCATTCTCTTGTAGGAAAAGGTGCCCCAAGGAGTAGTAAAAGTAGTTTTGTGCTAATCTGGGGTACTAAATTCCACCTGATTGTACCGAGAGAACCCATCTAGCATGGACAACATCTCAAAGCCTGTGAAAGATTTCAAAACTTGATCCATCATGGGGAGAGGATAGTTGTCTTTTAGAGAGGCTTGATTTAAATTTTTAAAATCTACACAGATGTGGATCTCACCATTCTTTTTCCATACAGGCACAATGTGGGAAATCCATGTTAAATTATGTATAGGGAAAATGATCTTTGCCTTCACTAACTTCTATATTTTTTGAAAAAATAGTGCCAGCAACCTTAGGATTGTATTTTCTTTGTTTCTTCTTGAAATGTTTGATCCCAAGTCACAAAGGGATATAGTGTTGCATCTCCTTTGGTTGAAAAGGATTGAGATCATCATATGAATAGGAAAGAACATCAACATACTTTTTCAATAGGTCTATTGCTTTCTTCTTCTCTTCTTGAGTGCAGCATTTTCCAATGTTCACCATCTTGGGTTCATCCTGACTTCCAATATTGAATTTTTCACACTCAGCAGACTTTCGAGCTCCTTGGGAAGCTTTAGACTTAATGTACCTATCATGCTTATCAAATATATCTTCTAAACTCACTAGCCCTTTAGGGATATTGTTACCTTTCAACTTAATACAACCATCCTGATCTATCTCTTCCTTGATATCTTCTTCATTAGAGGGCACATACTCTCTAGGTAGAGTTTCACTTCCTTCAAAATACAACTGAAAAAAATTATCCTTAAGCTCTAAGAAAGAGAGAAAATGTTGATCATCATTGAAAACCTTCCAGATGCTTACATTATTTGGTACAATGGGCCTATGAATCATTTCAATGGTAAATTTCTTTTGAGAGAAGTATAGGCGAGGAATCAACAAAGATCCTAAGACAACTAGAGAATCAAGCTCTAGTGTTCCTTTCTCTTGGCACAACTTTAATGGAGAAAGCATCAAGAAACTCAATGGAATCCTAGAAAATATTTCTATAATGCTTCAATCTCCTGTTTTTCACTTGAAAAATATCCTTTACTTGTTTCACGATCATCTCTGCATCTCCATGAGCACAATCATTCTTCACTCCCATTTATTTTTCCATGTTCAACCCAAGGATGAGAGCCTCATATTCAAATTTATTATTTGTATTTTCAAAACAAACATTGAATGAAAAAGGATGAATCTTCCCTTCTGGAGAGGTTAGCACCACACCAGCCCCAGAACCAGCAGAAGAGAAGCTTCCATCAAAGTCCAAAGCCAAAATTCCATTAGGATCATGAATCACTTCCTTAGGAGGTTTTGCCTCATTTTGTGATAGGATCATGTAGTTACCATGCCCTTTATCTTCATAAAGTATTTTTGCTTTTGGATCATCAGTCTTTTACACAATGTATTCAGTCTGTTTCTCAGGTAGAAACTTCTTCATTTTTCCATCGACTAGAATTAAAGCATGCGACCAATCCATTTAAATTTCACCTCCTACCTCCTTATAAAAATTTATACTCAGTAACATCCCATATGAGGGAGGAATATCGGCAACTAAAATAGTGGCTTTAACCCTTTTCTCTAGAAAAGCAGTGAAAGCTACTTGTGCATCTTTAATTCTTCCAACCAAAATCACTTCTCTACTCTCTATGGAATAGCAGGAACCAAAGGTGCATGTTAGAGTTCAGGCTCAAAGCATGAGCTACTTTTGCGAGAATTACATTGTCTGATGATCCTAAGTCTTTGACACATTTACTGAGTTTATGGCCAACTATGAGAAGATTCACATAGAATGGTTTTATTTTCTCATTAGGGGAAGTGACTGTAGCCACAAGGCTTGGTTGAGGTGAGGAAGAGGGAGTGGGAAAAATACCTTTAGAAGTATTGGATGAGGCTTTGGATTTGGAATTGTCAAATTTTACCATTTTAGCAAAAGCTTTTGGATGATTCTGGTAAAATTCTACCTCTGACATTTTGATTTTGGTCTTTTTGAGGTGATCAATGATATCAAAAGACCAGGAGGTGGATGGGGCACCACTACTAGGAATAGGAGAAAAGTTTTATTTATCAACTTTAGGAATTAAAGGACAAGAAGTTTTGGAAAAAAATTTAGGAGGATTACTATTACTCACCTTTTGTGTGGAGGCAATGGGAATAGGAGCTCCTATTCTTGCAACCACTGGAATAGTTATAGGATACTCTTTAAATTTCTTAGCAGGATGCACCACTTTTTATTTTCTATTCGCTTGCTCCTGAGTCATGATAGCATATGACTCACTAATCATATCTTCCACTCTTTCATCATATTCATCTTCATCATCAATACCTTCAGTGGTGAGGAAATGAACTTGAGATCCACCAAGCTCCTCCAGTTCTTCATCACCCTCTTCTTTTGGTTTTTCATAGAGTTCATCAAACTTCTCATCATTAGGTTTATGAACTTCATGAGTTGCATTGACTGGAACCTTGATGGGTGGGCCTTCAATAGCCAATCTAGTCTGAGAAGAAGGAAAACAGTTACTGGGCTGAAAATTATTCCTTGGAATATCTTCGTAAGGAGTATGTTGAGCCAATTATTTCTTGATAGCAATGAGATCATTTACAAGCTTCTGTACTAACTGATCTGAGTTGGCTCCAAGAGAAGAGGAGGAAGAAGATGCCTTAGATTTAGAGGATTCTCTTTTCATTTTACCAGACATGATCATGTCACCCTCAACACTGATAGCTAACCATCGATTAGCCTCCAGAGTTGCAAGGTTATCTCTCCTTAGTGCATAGATTACTTTAGGTAACTGAGCATTGAGGAAGAAGCACTTTTGGATTTGATCCAATCGACGAGTGTTTTGTGAAATTTTATGAATGAGATTTTTGAATTTGGCCACAAATTCTCTCATGGGCTCGAATGGTTCCTTCTTGATATGCGATATTTGAGCTAATAGAGCATGCACATCTTCAACAGGTTTGAAACATAGCTCAAACCAATTTGTCATGGTGTTACAATTAGTGATCGACCCAACAGGAAGATGATATAACCAATTAGGAGAATTTTCTTGCAATGTCTCCACAAAAATCCTGCCATAGACATCTTCATGTTCAAACCCAAGAATCCCACATGCAATAATGAAGGCTGCAATGTGTTCATCTGGGTGTACCTTCCCATCACACCAGAATTTTGGAAAAAAATTCTTGTTACCCCTAGGTAACTCATGCAATGGCTGAGGAAGAGCAAGAGGCCCAACCTATTGTCCCCAAGGCAAAGGGGATTCCATATTTGGAAAAACTGACTGAAGGGGAACTAAAACACCAACAAGTATCAAAGCATGAAGATTAGGACTGAGTTGTTCTTGAGGAATTCTATTCTTGGAACTTTTATCTTTAATAGGAGGTGTGCTTGTAGAACTAGTTCCTATGTTCCTTCTTGCTGGAAGAAGAGAGAAGTTTTGTTGCTCCAGAAGTTGAAAATGGCAATCTTCTATTCTGAGGTCCTTTTTACCATGAGTGTATCTTAGATTCGTCAGATCGAAAATGATCTTGAAGTTGTTCTTTTAGAAAGGGATCCGTTTGAAACGAAATCCCCAGTAGAGTCACAAAAAATTGTTGGGTTTTTAAATGGTACTTTAACAAACCACATTTAGGGGACGGAAAGTCCCTCCTCTTTAATGAAGAGGTTACCTTATTGAAATCAAGCAGCAAAGCTTATATACAAATGTACAAATTTCAAAGTGTGGATTCCTAATACTTTGAAACATTTTATTCCCAAAGATCATCAATACGAAAGAATGGAAGAACTAAAGAGATGAGAGAGGAAGAACATAACAATACTATCAGGAAATATAAATAGAAGAGTATAACCTTATATGTATTGATCAATGGATATTTAGAATGGAATCATTCACGTTTATAACAGATATAATTTCAGAGACACAAAGTTCCCAAAATCATATTAACAAGAACACAAAGTTTCTTATCATGCAAATATGGATGATTCACAAATTCGAAAAAGGAAAGAAGGAAAAGAAAAGGAAGAAAGGGAAAAAATTATGTATTGATTACTTTCAAATCTATTACATGTACAGAGTACCAGGATCAAACCTTGAACAATGGCATAGAGAGCCCACTAAATAGCTTCCAAAAACGGTTACATTCAATTACAACTTCTTTTAATCAAAAGATTAAGAACTAATTAGGAAATAAAAGAAGTGTTTCAAGATCTCGAAGAAGAAACGCTCGAGTGATGTTCAGAGGTGCCAACTGGCTCAAGAATTCGATGTTTTAAATTCTTCAATGCCTATGTTATTTCCATGTCTGGCGGCAAAACAAGACGCATTGAATCGTAACCGTTAACTTGCTTTTACAAATTTAATTATGGGCCGCCCACATGGAAGAAATTTGTTGAAGCGGGTCTGGGTAAAACTTTTATATTTTGTACCTTTTAGAGAAATGGCACTTCAGAACATTTCGTCCCGCCCATCCACTTTTGATATAGGCTTGACACGTGGCTTTACTTGAGTGGGGACAAAGTCACGGATCACTTTTACAATTTTAACTCTTTTTAAAGAAGGGCTCAAAAACTCAAAGTTCTTCGTCGACCCACCTCTCCATTTGAATTTTCAATAGCGGAGTCATGGCTTACTTTATACTTTATAATTTTTCAAATAAAGCCGAAATCTTCAAATTCCTCTGACAATCCACCTTCCTTCTTTGAATTTTCAACACAGGCATAACCACGTGGCTTCCCCTGGGCGCCAGTAGGGTTGTGCTTCAATTTATTACTTTACGCCCTTTTGGAAACAAAGTTAAAATTCCTAAAGTGTCCCGATAACCCACCTCTCCACTTTTGACTTAAAAATGGCCACGTGTCCCTTTGTGGGCCTTAGGCTTTATTTTTACATTTTTACGCCTTTTGCCAAAATGCCTCAAAATACAAAAAGGGCCTGCCTTTCCACTTTTGAGCTTTAAACTCATCAAAACACAAAAAGGGCCTGCCTTTCTTCCACTGTTTGTTTCAGCCAATCAGGATCCTTCAGGCGACAGGGCCAATTTGACACTTTTGTAAAAATAACAAAAGTGACAAGTTTACAAAAAGGAACTGCCACGCTGTATCCCATCAGAGATGTCCACATCTTAGTGGACGTTGATACAGAGTTTGACGCCCATCATTCACGACTGTGGAAAAATAAAAGTGAAAGGGAAAACCCCACAATTTATGCCCAAGTTTCAAATTGTTCTCCATGGAATGAGAAAATACAAACAATACCAGGGTTGACGCGATCCACAACCAAAAATAAGGATTGAAAAATGACATTCGAATGAAGGAAAATATTTTCAAGCATCCAGACGGGAAAATAGAAAATACTTCAACCTACAAAGACTGAAGAATTTTCAAGTGAAAGGGTGAGATTAAAACCGAGCGCCCATGACTTCAAAGCATGAATTTCTCCAAGGCAGCAACTCAAAATTTACAAAACTTGACTTCAAAAACAGGGGGATTTTGAGGGCGACAACACTGGTGGCCTTGGGTAAACACTACTTTCACAACAACTACTTTTGATGGTGACTTTCCAAACATAGCAAGTCTGTATAGGAAAACTTACTATTTTTAGAAAGTGTTTTTCCAGTGCTCGGTTTACGATGGAACATATTTTTTTAAACTAGTCTCGTCGTCACAACCACATCCTCCTAATGTCACATAATATTTCCTAGTAGAATGTCGGGAAATAAAATTTAAACTTTTCACCTGGCAGTGGCTTCCACCACGAAGCTGCCATGGCTGCCATTAATTGATCTTGAAATTTTTAGGTCTTTTTTTGTCTCTGTTTGTGATTAAAACAACTCCATTGCAATAGGTTTTTCATTTGGATTTTGTGTGCAAATGTTTAGCTTGCTTTCATTACCAGAATGATGGTAAATCCGACGAATGTGAGTCGATGCACGAAGTGAGGATTTTGTTGGAACAAATAATTTTGAGCACCATTTGACCTCTTTTTTATTGCATCGTGATCTTCTTGAAAAATTTGGAAGTCTGCAGAAGACGACACCTCGATCCAACTTGTATCTTATGAGATATGAAGATTTTTCGATCGGGTGACTTCACGGTTATCTATCAAACAGACCTTCATTTTCTTCCCGTTCTTCATTTCTTAGATCCAATTTTCTCTTATATTGTTGTTTTTCATGAAGTAGATTAATTTTGGGTCATGGAAGAGCTGGTTTGGATCAGCAATGACAGACTGGGTGTTTAGATAAGCTTGAGCAAAGCCATGGCATGGTGAGGAGCTGTGGAGGAGAAATGAGAGGAAGAAAATGACTAAGTGCCAGATTTAAATTTTCAATAAATACACATGGAGGGGCTGGGAAATTTTTTTTGTGTCTGATGTCCCTAACCCCAAGGATGTGAGGGGCATCAATTTCCATGGTGAGCTAAAGGATGAGAAGTGTCCTTGATCCGACAGTAGGGGATTTGAGCTCTAAAATGCACCTGGGGGCTGAAAGTCGGTCACGTGGGTGACCAAAAGACTCCCCATAGGGGCTGGGCACATTTTTCATGGTATGATGTACCTGAAATCAATGATAATAGGGACATCATTTTCCATGGAAGTCCTAGAGATGACTCGTGGCACTTGATCCGACGGCAGGGGATTTGAGCTCCAAAAATGCACTTGGGGGATAAAAGCCAATCACATGGGTGACCAAAAGACCCCCCATAGGGGCTGGGTACATTTTTCAAGGTATGATGTACCTAAAATCAGGTACATCAGGGACATAAAATCCCATCAATATGTTGGTGCTGACACGTGTCCTTCTAAAAATTGACTAAATCCCAAACAATCTCCAAGAGGGTAACTTGGAATGATGATAACTTGAGCTCCCGGTGGAATATTTTGTAAAAATATTTTATGATCATGACTTGAAATTACCTTTTGAATCCAATAGTGGGGGTATAATTTATTGATTCATCCATTTTATTCCTAAAAAATTGGAATTGTGATTTGGTACTTTATATGTGCTTGAGAAAAACTGCCTACAGACCTAATGCACCAAAGTGTTGTGAAAAATATGAATTAACCATCATGTAGGTATTGGAATCCTATTTCTGGAGATGTGTTGTTTTACTTCTAACTCCTTCTGGAGCTCCCAGAATCTTCTTCTGAAGCCCATAAGATGTTTTAGGTCTTTGCACTACTTAGGCTTGTGAACCCTAATTCTAGCAAAACTGCCCCAACTTCTCTGAACCCTTCCAAAACCTTATTGAATCATCTCCATTATGTCCCAAGACCTTTTATTCACCTCCACATCCATTTACACTCTTTTTTTCTACTTCGTGAGGTTTCTCCAGCTCCAAGAAGGTTAGTGATAGCCATTCCCACAACTTCCTGTAGCTTGCAAATGAACTCCTAAAATCACCTAGGGGTGAGAAATCATTAATTGGGAGTTCACTTGGACTTAAGAGACAGACCTGGGGGGTCTTGGAATGATGAGAATTGAAAAAATTAACATTGGGGTATAGTTTTCGTGCTTGGGAATTTTCAATTTTCCTATTGTACTTTTGCACGAAAACAGCTAGCTCTAGCTTGGGGACATGAAATGGACTGAGTGTAGCAAAGAAATGGCATCATAAATCCCATAATATCAACTTATAGCATATTGACCAATGCCTTATCCATTGGGCCTTGCAGAGTAATGTAAAAATTACAACAAGAGAGAGAGAGAGAGAGAGAGAGAGAGAGAATAAGGAAAACAAACACACACAAAATAATGAAAAGGAAATACACGAAACATAACAGAAAGGGAAACATGCTAGCAGAAAACAAAACACACCTAGCAATCACCTATGGAACAAGGTGGGGGACAACCCACTTTTACTAAAGCACTTTTCATTTCTCAAAAGTTACCCGTGAAGAGGCAACACTGAATGATGACGCTCTGTGAAGCCATTGATGGGTTCTAGAAAGTAGCCTCCCCTCCTCAGCTACTTATGGAAGCCATTTGCTTTCACAATTTTCTATGTACTTGGTAGGAGTGAGTCCATGTGAGCTTCTTGATGCTCAGGTCCTTGCTTAGAAATTCCACTACCTTCATTTTCTTTGAAATAACTTTCATAGTGCCAGTTTCCTTCCATGTTTATCCATATAGTTGATTCTCCATCGAGCATCTCATTGTGCTCCAAAGCTGATTTTCGTTCCAATAACTTGAATATTCTAAGTTACTTTATTTCTTGGGTCTATGCTCATTGACATCTTCTCCATGAGAAACATTTGAGTACTGAAGGGAGGATCAAAGGAAATATCACACTTGTCTTGTATGTCCATGGCATAAGTGAAGAGATCAAGAATCAGATCGGTGTGTTTTGAAACTTCTACTGCATCCAAGATTTCTTACACGGAGCTATGCTTCATTGTTTCCTGCAACTCTTCTTTGTACGCCTTTGAAGAATCTTTATTTTGCATCTCAAGGAAACTATATAGAGGAATTACCTCATCATCTTGGAAATCACTGCACTCTATCGATCCTTCATAAAAAAGAGCCTCATCTTCAAATGCCTCGAAATTTCTTTCTTCTATTTCTTCATCATGGAAAGAATATTCTTCTACAAATGGGAAAGAAACTCTCTCCATTTCATCCTTATATTCATAAATTGTTGGCTCGAGAGAGACATCATATTTTTCATCTTGCCTTATCACAATATGCCTGACCTTCAGATTGGTTAAGGCTTCTAAATCAGATTCACACTTGTCTTGTAGATTCATGGATTGCATCAAGAGTTTGAGACCAAGCTCAGGGTCCTCAATTTCTTCTACAACTTTCAGTAGTTATTATACAAAAATTTCTTGTAAACCTTTCACAACCTCATCAAAAACTTATTTTTTCTCTCTGTATATGGCCTGACTGAGATCATCTTCATCCCCAAATGGGAATGAGAATAACTCCACATCTTGGATAAGCATATAAGCTGATTTTTCTTCTTGAAAATCATCAAGAACCATCTCCTCTTCCCCAAGGTTTGCATCATTCAGAAATTCAGGGCTGCCCTCTTATAACTCGAATCTCCTCAATGCTTCTTCAAACTCCAAATATCTCTAGGAAGGAATTTCTGGACCTATCATGATGGGGATATCCTCTTCCTCCTCGGTTTCCACAAAGTGATTAATCTTCTTGCTACCTTGATACAAGATGTTAGCTTCTGAGATTTCAGACTTTAGTATTGTGTACCTCATATTCTTCTCGGTAAGAAATCTCTCCATGTCTCCCTTCACTAGTATGGTTGTGGATGACAAATTCATCTGAATTTTCCCTCCCATGTCTCGGTAGAAACTTCTACTCAGCAACATTTTGAATGAGGTTGGGAAATATGCTACCAAAATCATCACTGAAACTTTCTTCTCTGTAAAATATGGCAAGAGCCACATGTGCATCTTTGATCTTCCCTAAAAGTGAGTCATCTTTTGACTCCAAAGAGAAAAAAGAGCCACTGGGTGGAGTCATGGTAAGTTCTAGAGCCTTGGTGACCTTCAAAGGCATCATGTTGTCTGAGGCACAAGAATATATTATGCAATTGTTCAAAACATATTCTCCAACAAGAAGGGAGATGTAGAAAGGTTCAACTTTATTAGTCTTTGATGCACTCGAAGAAAGAATGTTCTATGAGGGAGGTGTAGGTGGGTTTGGAAACATGCCTTTGGAACTAGAAGTTACAACAGTGGGTGTTAGACTACAACTCTTGATATATCAGACGAGCCTCTGAAATTGTTCAGGATGCGTCTGCAAATATTTGGTTTCAGTAATCTGCACTTTAGCTTTTTTTGCAAAGTCAAAGGGAACAGATGTAAAGAAGGAGGGTGAAGTGATTAATTTTTAAAGGTACACTAGGAGCTTTCAAAGTACTAGATTTTACAGGATCAGATTTATGTTTAGAATTGGAAGAGACATCAAAAGACTTACTTGGGATTACGGGAGCCTTATTAATTGCTACAGGATCAGGCTCCAACAATGTAGACTCCATGGAATATGGAAGTGGTGATCCTCGACTGATTATTTTATTTTATGGAGTTATCATATGAGGATCATCAACCTTCTTTTCTTTTGTCACAGTGTAGGAAGATTCTCTTTTCTTGGACTTTGAACAAGAGAATACCACACATGAGAAACCAGGTGCATTTTCTTCGTCTTCTTCATCACCTCTAGAATACTCACAAAATATGATTTTTCTATCATTCTCAAGTTCATCGATCTCTAGGAAGTTGCCACATTCACTTTCTTGTTCAAGCTCTTCTTCACTTTCTTGAAATCTGCAATTTACCTTCACGGGTGGTGCCTCCGAGGCGAGCCTTTGGGTTGCTCCTACACTTTGTTTTGTGTTAATTATTTGAGAAGATACTCATTAAAATAATTCCCTCTTCAAATATGCCATCTCATTCACCAAATTTTGCAGCGATGGATTGGTTCTCTCATCTTTGGGATGTTGAGCTTTAACCTTTGAGGGATTTTTG
This sequence comes from Taxus chinensis, assembly GCA_019776745.2. Classification (NCBI taxonomy): domain Eukaryota; kingdom Viridiplantae; phylum Streptophyta; class Pinopsida; order Cupressales; family Taxaceae; genus Taxus; species Taxus chinensis. The sequence continues at coordinate 518,498,024 of CM034156.1, read as the reverse complement.
ATATATCTAGATAGGATAAGATCGTCATCAAATTCAGTGGCCAATATTTGTGCTTCACCAATGTCCCTTGGTTGGGATCTTCGTAGAAAAAATACTACTTCGGATGATTCAGCATTGACGTTTTGAGATGGCGAATCCTCTTTAGGTATCCTACGAAGAGACCATTCAAAACGAGCCACGAAGTCTCTCATGGTTTCATTTTCTCCTTTCTTCATTTGAGCCAACTGCACCAGGAGAACCTAAAATTCTTCAGTTGATTTAAATATCTCTTAAAAGGCATCCTTGATGTCATTACAACCCGTGATGGACCAGGAAGGCAAGAGGTAAAACCATTCTGCTGATTTTTCTTGGAGGGAATCCACGAACACTCTCACAACAACATCTTCATGTTGGACACTAACAATTCCACATGATCTCATGAAATAAACAATGTGTTCTAATGGATGTTGTGTGTTTTCACCTTTGAACTTTGGCAAGTTCTTGCAGGAACTTTTTGGTAGATCGTGGAGAGGTGGTTCAAGAGAAATTGGGCATGTATTCCTTCCCCATGGAACAATGGGTTGAGGTATTTCTGCTTTGTCAGCCATAACTGTTTCAAATTATTTTTCTTCCGGGAACTCAATGCTTAATGGTAATGGAAAAGTGGGAGAATTTGAAGGGGGAGTATCAACATGAGTTTTTATAGTATTTTCAGGTGAACTAATCAAAGCGCTAGATGGAGAGAAGGCTTGAGAGAAGAATTATGGATTATCTCTAATTCGTTCTTGTTGATTTTGTAAATCCTCGAAATTGAAATAAAACCACCTCTTCACCTATTTAACTTGGTGTATCTTCCTTCAGCCAACTTTTGGAAATTCTTGAAGTGGGAATATGAAAAGACACTATGGAATATGAAAGGTCACGTGCAGGAATTGACAGTGTATCTTTCAGTAATGGATTTTCATGAATTCCCTTTTTTGGTTTTTTCAATATTTCATTTTTTTGTATTTTGGGACCTTGCGATCATATTTTGGGTGTAGATGCAACTAAATCTACCCCACGGTGGGCATCTAAATCTGTTGGTGAGAAAATGTTTTGGGTGAACAAACTTCTAGAATTCTCGCCAACACTCTTAGAATCTAAGTCCCTCTACTTAACCGATGCAACTACCATATATGGATGCGCATGAAAATTTGGATTTCTTTGGTGGCCTTTTGACCAAGGATCCAATAGGGACACTCCAATGACCCTGAGACAAAGCTTGCAGATACCTGCAAGAGAGGACTTTATCTTTAGAGGGAAAGGGGAGTGAGAAATTAGATAGGAGAACTAATGTTGCAGGTAGAAAATCATATTCCTGCATACATCAATTAAAAGTTTTATCACATGCATTAAAATTAGGAGGAAACAACTCTACACGTAGCAATAAGACCAAATGGAATTAATGATTACAAAATATCACTAACCCCCTTAGTCAAAAAGGCTCAAAACTCCTTCTTGTATTAATTTCTTAAACAAAGTTGTACATAGTATGAGAATGGAGGAAAAATAGAGAATGGGGCAAAGGAATAATTTGGCTAACTCTTTTGTTCTCTCAAGGTAGAATGCACTCTTGAGCTTACAAAATTAATGACAAACCCTTTGAAATGGGAATGGCGTTACAATTTATAGAATGAGAGGTGACTTATTGTCTACCCCCCAATGGTTTTCATATGTCTTCATGCAACTTAAAACTTTTCGACTTCCTAGGAAAATATTAAGTCCCTTTTTATAACATAAAGGTGACTTATTACATTAGGAACATTAGGACATATGAAAAAGTGCAACCACAATGTGAAATTAGAATATTGGAAAGTGAGAGAAAGTTGGGGGGAAGAGGAGAGAGAAATAGATAGAGAAGAAGAAGAGGGGATGTCATTCCTGATGAAGTCCATTGATCCTCGTTGATGGAAAGCTCCAAATGCAGTGAAACTCTGAATCTTCGAACTCCTTGCACACTATGAAAATCCTTCAAATCAGCTCATGAATGATTTCCAAGTTGAGTGAATTGTCCCCCTAATGACAGTAACTCCCATCTTGCATATAATATATCTATGACCCCAACTATGTAGCGAGTGTCAAAAACCTTTGTCTAGTTCCCGGAGATGATCATCCCTTTATCCTTCATTGTGCCAAACTTTCCCTTTGAGAATAACCTAATATTAATATTAAGTGTCCAGATGGAAGGCTTACTATTTTTAGTGAGATGTTATTTTTTCCTATTCTCAACCATCATGATATGATGAACTCCCTCATTTGATCCTATGCACACTACCCTTGCCTTGTTTACCTTTTGGGTTGACCTACTATTTTAAGTAAGTACCCATATAGGGAACTTACTCTTTTTAGTAAGAGATAATTTTAACTATTTTCTACTCTGGACAATAATTTTGGCTTCCTAGTGACCTTGGGTACACACTACTTTTGCCAAAATTGCTTTTGATGATGACTTTCCAAACATAGAAAGTTTGTATAGGAAAACTTACTATTTTTAGAAAGTGTGTTTCCAATGATCGATTTTCAACAAAACATATTTGTTTAGACTCATCTCATCATTATGACCACATCCTCCGAATTTCACATAATTTTTCCCACTAGAATGCCAGGAAATAAAATTTAAAATTTTCACCTGGAAATGGCTTCAAGTACGGAGCTTCCATGGTGGCCATTAATGGAGCTCAAAAATTTTAAGTCTGGTGTTATTTATGTTAGCAATGAAAAAAAAATCCATTGCAATAGGTTTTTCATTTGGAGCTTGTGTGCAAGTTTTTAGCTCGTTTCCATTGCCAGAATGATGGGAAATCTGACGAATGTGAGTCGATGCACGAAGTGAGGATTTTGTTGGAAAAAATAATTTTGGGCACCATTTGACCTCTAGTTTATTGCATCATGGTCACCTTGAAAATTTTGGAAGTATTCAAAAGATGGAACCTCGATCCTACTTGTATCTTCTGAGATATGAAGATTTCTCGATCGGGTGACTTCACAGTTATTTGTCAAAAAAAACCTTCATTTTCTTCTTGTTCTTCATTTCTTCGATGCACTTTTCTCTGATATTGTTGTGTTTTCATGAAGTAGAGTATTTTTGGGTCATTTCAAAGCTGGTTTGGATCAACAATGACATACTGGGTGTTTGGATAAGCTTGAGAAAAGCCATGGCATGGTGAGGGGCTATGGAGGAGAAATGAGAGGAAGAAAACAACTATGTGCTGGATTTAAATTTTAAAAAAATAAACATGGAGGGGTTGGGCATAGTTTTTCATGTCTGATGTCTCTAACTTCAAGGACGTGAGGGACATCAATTTCCATGGTGATCAAGAGGATGGCATGTGTCGTTGATCCGACGGTAGGGGATTTGAGCTCCAAACTGCACCTGGGGGCTGAAAGCTGGTCACGTGGGTGACAAAACGACTCCCCATAGGGGATGGGCACATTTTTCAAGATCTTATGTACCTGACCTTAGGGACATGAGGGACAAAAATTTCCACGTTGTTCCTTGAGCTGACACGTGGCGCTTGATCCGACGGTAGGGGATTTGAGCTCCAAAAATGCACTTGGGGGCTGAAAGTTGGTCACGTGGGTGAAAAAAAGACTCCCCATAGGGGTTTGGTGCATTTTTCAAGGTATGATGTTTCGGACCTCAGGGAATTCAGGGACATAAAATCCCATCAGGCTCCTTGTGCTAACACGTGTCCTCCCGAAAATTGACTAACTCTCGAACGGTCTCCAAGAGGGTAACTTGGAATGATGATAACTTGAGCTCTTGGTGGACATTTTTGGAAACATTTTATATGATCCTAACTTGAAATGAAATCAAAGTTTTGGTCAAACCCAACAAAAGAGATGGTGTGGCATTAATATGGAGTGACATGTGGGGTTTCTGTTTATTGACATGTGGATCTCTTGTTTCTGGACACTCGGCAAATTTGATTGTGGGATGGGTTTTTTTTAAAGGTATTAATGTTTTACCCACTAAAAAAGATTTTAGGATATTATAAAAATATATATATCATATATATATTAGAAAGTCCATGTGAAAACAAATTTTGATGGATAAAGCCTATTAAAAAGGTTTGCAGATAATGTGGGATTTTCCCCACATAAAGTTGTTCCATTCACATGAACAGTGAATATTATTATGGGGTTGATTTTTTCAAATATGGCTTAAGCTTATTTAAAAGATTTAAATAGAGAATTAATCACTATTAACCCATTCAAATTCTATCAAGGCCTTGATATTGTTTAAAATGGTATAAATATTTGGTGGTCAAATTATTATTATGCCACGGGGAATTTGGCTAAGATGAATCTATTGAGGATTATTACGGGAGCTTTAAAAAAAGCTACTGATATTATCGATTATCCTTATATTTTGGGCTCCTAATCAATATAAATAGGGGACCCAAGTATATATTTTGAAGAGGGGGAAAAAGTTATAAGCTTCCAAACTATTTTAATAGGCCTTATCATTTTTAAAGGCAATATTTCTGTAAAGTAAGTCCTATTTAATATTTAATAGGAAAATATTGGGAAGCTAAGTCCTATTATTTTAATAGGAAAATTGTAAAAAATTGGGAGTTATTGGAAACTCACCAATTGGCCCATAGCGCCACACTTTTATCTGCAAAGCCTAGAATTGTTGACCGGAGAGCCATAGGGCATCTTGCGAACATCTGGAAGGATGATCAAGTTCTGTAGGATTATTTGGTACCAGGAAGGTGGAGGAAGGACCCATTTATCATTGGTGTTCTTCAAAAGGTTGGAGCACTTTATAGGAAAGTAAAGTTCCATTAGGTTTTATCGTAAGATATAATATTGTACTTACAAATTTTGACTAGTGGAGCGGTTCAATAAGAACTTCGAGACGTAGGCTATTGTAAAACTCCGTAATCAATCCATACGCAATGTCATTTATATTCTTGCATTATTTTGGATTGTTTTACTTAAAATGGAGTAACGTTTATTGATAATTTTTAATAAGCCTATTGGGGTCCAAGATCGAGGTAAAAAATTTCGGTCTATTTTCGGTTCACCTATAATGTTTTCAAAATTTTAGAAAATTAATTATGTTTAGAGATGTTAATATTCTACACATAACATAAAAATATCATAGTGATTTATTATATATATTTTTCCCATTAGGTTATCAACTATACCATATTGTTTTATCAATTTATATCATTAGCAACGAAAGGGATTAAAGAGAATAAAAAACGATATTTTCATGCATGTATTCAGAAGGAGTAGATTGCATGGGGTTGTTCAATATTACAAAATCATTCCACATAAATGTTTTTTTCCATTTTATAGAATCTTGTAAATGTTCAATATAGGTTTATCACGCCGAAGGCATTCCCCTATGGGAAATTCCCTTCGTGACGTTTCTACAACTATGTTAAATTTGATGGTTTGATGACTGTCTAGACATTTTCACATTTTGTTGGCTATTTTTAATGGTTTTTGATTCCTGCATGCTCGGATTCATTCGTGGTATGTTGAATCATATGTTTGTTGTATTTGCATGAACTTGGCACTGTTGGTTCATGTTTTTTTTGGTTTACAATGCACTCTTCCTGCCATACACAAAAATTGTGGCAGACTCTGAGATTGATCTCCCATCCAAATGTACTCACCGCTCACTATGCATTTGTCGTTAACACACATCTCTGGGAAATCATGTCTTTTATGGCTGTCAGATATGTTCACACTATTCTCAAAAAATCATTTTAGAATGGATTGGAGGAGGCAGTGATTGCAACCATCCTGAAGGAGACCTTGAAACTGCTTGTGTACTTGCAAAACAAAGGCCACATTCATAGAGATGTCAAGGAATCCAATATTATGGTCGACATCATGGCTCCCTAAAATTTGTAGATTTTGGGGTGTCTGTGTTTATTTATTAGTCTGGCAATAGGGAAAAGTTTAGGAGACACACTTTCTCTAGTACGGTTTTCTGGATGGCACCCGAAGTTCTTTTTAGTGATGATTATAGAGAAGGATATGACTGTAAGGTCGATATTTGGTCATTGATTATAACTGCAATGGAGCTTGCTCATGGCCACCTACCATTTTCTTAGGTGAGGCCAATGGAAGTTATTCATTAGCTTAGCAAAGGCATGGTTCCCAAATTATCTGATTCCATATTTTCAAAATCATTTCAAGACATGGTGAGCATGTGTCTTGTCCTTGACCCACATAAAGCATCAAGTGCATAACAACTGTTGAAGCATACCTTCTTTAAGAATCATCTTAGGAAACCCAATTATCTTGTGAAACATGTATTGGATGGACTGCAGTCACTTGCAGGATGGATCAAGAATTTCAAGAAGGAAGAATATGGTTGCTGTCAAGACAAATCCCTTGGTGTAGTACAGTCCTTGTCTATTCAACCTCTTCATCTACCAAAGGAAGGAGAGAATGAGAAGTGGGATTTTAGATTTTATGTTTCCAGTTAAAAGCATAATTAATGGTGTATTTTCCCATTTTTGAAAGGATGGAAGGAGTTTGTTTGTTTTCTGATTTTCATATAGAACTTGGTGCACAGATTTTGTAAATAAGTTGAGGCCGTTTCCTTCCTTCAATTTTGATGTATATACATAAAAAAAATATTTTCCTATTTTGCAGTCTGCATGCATCTCTATCTGTGTCTGCAAATATTTATATTCTTTCCTTTTTTCTTCATATGTGTCTAACAACAAGATGTTGCTATACACAGAGCAAATAAAGATGATTAATAAAATATAGTAATTAAGGAAAAACATGATGCCATAGTGCTAAGCATTCTAATTAGTGCATATTATTTTCTTTGGGGGTGCATATTTGTTGGGATTTTATTTTCTCTCTTTGACTTCTGTTGGTCTTATATAATAGTAATGTGAATTAGTCTCTTGGTCTTATTTTTTTCATAAATTTTGAATGGTGGTATCTAAAGATCACATAGGTTTGTAGTATTAGTCAATTGGTTAAAAGGTGTTACTTTTTTATTTATGAACAATAGATGGGATCGACCCTGTAAGAGATTTTCCACAAGGCCTAATGGTGTTTATAGTTAGGGAAATAGTCTTAAGCACCATCGACCATGTAGGATATTTTCCATAGGGCCTGATGGCATCTGGAATAGGGATATTTCTTCCTTGAGAGGCCTGATTTTAAGGTACAGATAGGTATACAACCATGCAAGTTTGAGGCTAGAATGATGTAGGATATTCAGGTTCTATATAATCTATAACACACATAACATCATTCATGGAAACTATACTTTTAGGAGGATAATATGTTTCAACTACATTAGTCATAGCATGCTCTTTTTTTTATAACTTTCACCTGTATTATGATTAGGCATGGGATTAGAGAAGAATTGCAACTTCTCACTACCTTAGTTAATTACTTTGTAATGATCTTTGATTAACTAAAATAAGAAAATAAGCTTATATTCAAGTGTAATCAAATGCTATACAAAGTAGTAAATAACAACTAAATAAATAAAGAAAGTGATCCAAGCAAATAAGTAAATGAAAATGTGAAACCCTAATGTGAAAGAAGGGTTAGGAAATCCTTAGATGATTCGACGAAGGTGTGGGACTGTGTCACATTGCCAACTAGGTGAATAAGAGGAGGAAACGACCACACATAATCCTAAGAAATAACAAATCCGAGATCTCTAACTGGACTGGGGCACCTGTAAAGGGGAAGGGGCACCTATGGGTGCCATGGTTTGTAGAAATGACCTAAACCCCTCCTATAGGGTGTTGCTAAATTAATTCTTGTTTCTCTTCTTGTCACACTAGCTTCGCTTAACTATCCCAGATGTGGCTATAAATCAAAGATGAAAAAGAGACCTGTAAAACCCCAAGATAAACATCAAACCCCTAAAGAAAGAAAGATGTAAGTGAAGGGGTCAGACCTTCCTGGGCGACCAAAATGGTGGACTTACTAACTAAGCGTTGCACTACATCTCAGACCCAATGTAGTTCTAGGTGTGTGTGTGTGTGTGTGTGTGTGTGTGTGTGTGTGTGTGTGTGTGTGTGTGTGTGTGTGTGTGTGTGTGTGTGTGTGTGTGTGTGTGTGTGTGTGCGTGTGTGTGTGTGTGTGTGTGTGTGCCAATCGTGCCCTAGGTTTCTCTTGTGCCAGTCACACTTTTTGAAGTAGCGAGAAATAACTAGATGTAGAATGTAGTAAATGTGTGCATGGAAACAATAGACTCTCCTCCTATGAAGTGTGATGCAGATGAACCAGCCTTGTGTTCCTTGTCATGGAGCTAGATGGATGTAAATGTAACTTTAGATACCTTTGATGGATGCAACCTAGATGTGTGATAATAAGTGCTTAGTGCTTGGTCCCTCAGTATGGTCACATAACTTTATATTTATATGGTTCTCTTTCTCCAACTTCGTAATTAACCCCAGAAAGGCCAATCACTAAAAATAAAGAAAGCTCAAATGGCTAGAAAGTGCCTAAAAGATGCAAGTAAAGTGTAAAGAGGATAAGGGTGCATGGGGTACCCCAATCCTAGGCTGGGTGCCCCAGTGAGAAGTAGAAAACACAAAATGAAAAAATTGACTAGGAGAGTGTAGGTGTAAGATAGAAAATATGACAACAAAGAATATAAAAATGGCCAAAGACATGGGTTGATTATTACTCTTTTCACTTAAGAACCATGTGAACAGTAGTACGAAACTAGGAGGAAATATTGACTAAAAGTGTGTGATTTAGTGACTACATTTGCCCCCAATTTATGTTTGTGAGCGGAAATCTTAGTAACATAAAGTAGATAAAGATGCATACATGATAATCCATATAGAGTGATGTAGAAATGTGCTGAAGGACTAGACAAAGTGTGGAGTGATTAAAAAGTATGGAGCATGGAGATTAAAGATACAAAAAGTGTAAAAGATGATGAGAGTGAACCTAGGGTGGAAATGCATGTGTGGATGCCAATGTGTGTAGTGTGCCTGCATGGTTAGTATCATGTGTGTACTCGCCATGTGGGTGTTGTATTTTTTGACTGCTTACTTCCCATACATATAGAAAAGTAAAAGAGAAGATGATCAAGTAGTCAAATATGCATGTATATGTGTAAAAATGCTATGTAAAGAAACGTGTAGAAATAGTATGAAAATGGCAATGAAAAAGGAACATGTGCACCTAATTTGTGATGAGACAAAAGGTTGTAGAAAGGATATCCTGTAACTTTTGGTGAAGTGAAAGTTTTTTGGGTGATTTCACGCCACTATGGTTGAAGAAGTGTAGGGAGAAACATGTGTTATTCTTCAACCTGTAACTGCTTCCCTAAGATTGGTGAAGAGATCTATGTACTGTCTATTTTTTTGCACGAACCGATACCACTAGTCGAAGTAGTGTAGGGAGTAAATTTTGTTGTATCCTCTAACATGTAACTTCTCCCCACAATTATAAGGACAATCTCCCTATAAAATCATGGGGTTTGTAGATTGTTCTAAGAACTGTGTCATGGATATGACTATAGACTGAACCTAAACTAAACTGTAACTGTACTATACCAAGTATGTGTAAAACCAAAATGATATTTGGGGTTCGATGTTGCAGATAGGAGAATGCGGCCCCAAAAGAGAACCGACTACATAACTGAAACTGAGCCCTGCAGGGGGAAGGGAATGTGCTTGGTAAAAACCAAGGCACGCAAACAAGTGGCTAGAGAACAAGTGTTAGTACGAACAAGCATACATGTAGAAACAAAAAATGTGTAAGCTAAGACATTACCAGATAGTGTAGACACTCAAAGAGACAATCATATACAACGCAAAGTGGGTTACAAACATGGGACACTACTCACGATGTCACAAGACACTCAAGGCCATCACGGCCGCAAACAAACAAGTGTGTACACACAACAAATGGAAAGGCCCACATACAAGATAAATAATAATAGATAATAGTAAACAAAAAAACATGTATGGAAGGAGGTATCCCTGCATAACAAATGTTGCACATGAAGCACCCGTTAGCATGTTAAGAAAATAACAAGTATGTCTAAGTGTGTAGAACATGATAATAGAAAGTACTAAGTACAAAATGAAGCAGTAGCACCTAAAGTGTATGAATGTGGATGGCCCTAGTAGATAATGTATGAAGAATCAGTACTGCGTCTAGAAGATCTATATCTATGATCACAACTAGGAAAATATGTGAACACATATTTATGGTAAAGATAATGACATACAAGAGATCTAGCTAACATGTGTAGTGGAGTGAACATGTAAGAGCAAGTGCAAGGAGGAGTAAATGCAACCATAAAATTTATTATTCTGTGAATGGATGGAATGGAATGTAGTATGGATGATAGGAGCCGCATGCCCCCTGAGTGTATGGAATTTCATACAGTGAGGTTCATATATTATGCCCCCTCTGCATTCAAGAATGAACCAAAAACAAGAGTGCATCATTGGGAAGTGGTCAAACTATGTGTTTTGTAGTGTGATGTGATGAGTGTGTGGTGATGAGATGCAACATAAAGATTATTTGTGCGTGACCCTATAGCATAAGTGTATATCACAACTAGATGAATATAAAGGAGGTGGTGATTTAGCCTAAAGCGTATACCACTAAACAATGTAAGTGAAGATGATGATGTAGTCTATCACAAGATGATGCAAGGAGAAGTGACCCTATAGCCTAAGGTGTATATTATTAAACCTAGGAATTTCACATAAGAAAAATATTGAATGATGAACATGTGAGTGTGATGTGGTCCATTTTTGTTAGATATATATACCCTCAACAGTCCAGTATGGACCGTGAGACTAGAGTGCGTCATCGGGTAGTGAGTGCACGTAAAAGAAGATGTAGTATGTGCGATGAGAAGAGACGACCATGTGATGAGTAAAACATCGATGTATAAGATGCAATGCAAGAAGTGTAGATAACCTAATAGTGTGAAATGTGCACTATGTAGTATGTATGATGAATAGGATGTAATGCTAGACTCGTAGAAAATAGGAGTGTGACACATGGGTGATGAACATTGTAGATGCGTAAATATCGAAATAAAAATGATGTATGGGAAATTGAAAATGTAGTATGAAAAATGTGAGATGTACTGTAAGATGTGTGAAGAAACACAATGTGTAGTATCTATAATGCAGTGTGTGAGGTCCATGTGTAGTATGCCCTTAATAGTCAAGTGTGAACCAAAGCACAAGAGTGTGTCATAGGGTAATGATGATGTGTGTGATGTAGATGACTATGCCAATGCGAGTATGAGATGTGTGTTGACACTAGGATGAGGGGGGAATGTGTGAATATGATGTCCCTAAGTGTGAAAGATGAGAAATCCATCATGAAATTTCATATAAGAGATCGTCATTTTCAGGGTCAAAGTCATAGGGTTCTGCATCAACCTGAAAGCAATAGTGTCAGGTTGGTCATGAAATGAGCCATTGAGGTGTAAATGATACATTACCATAACATATTCGTCATCAGTGAAGGGTGGAAATGGACACCCTTGCACATACCAATGAGTGAGATTATGTGTATATCCAAGAAAGAAACTGTTGCAAATGAATACACAGCCAAAAGGAATGGGAAATGATATATCCATATGATCACGATCTAATGTTCCTCCTATATATGTAAGCCAAGACTTCCATAATATGAGTGGAGTAGAAGGAGGTATACGTGGGAGGTAGACTATGATATGGAATACACATAGACCGTAAGTTGTAATAATAGTGATGAATCCATAATATAGAGGAGGATTATGTGTCGAAGGATAAAGATATTCAAAATTGAATCCAAGTCTAGCCAAGCCATCATGTGAACATATAGTGTCTTCTCAAGTAGGATCAAATGGAATATGTTCCCAATATGAATCATTCATGAAAAGTGTATATGTGAAGGGAGGTTGCAGTGATGAAGATGGCATGTGAGAAGATGAAGGATCTAAAGAGACATATGATGTAGATAGAGACCCCTGATAAATGACCATAGCAACAGTAGTAGTGGTAGGGAGAGGTGGTGGAGTGGAAGGAACTACATCAATGACATAAATAACACCTTCAAGTGGTGGAAAATGAGGTAGTTCATCCATTGGTTGAGAGTCATCTGTAGTATCAGTGCGTGGAATAGGAAGAGTAGTATTAGGATCTCGGTCATAATATTGGTATGCATCATAGTCGCAAAGTACAATATATTCAACACCTTCATGTATAAACTTGACACAATGATGTATGGTAGAATCTATGGCTTGCATGGCATGGAGTCATGGTCTACCAAGAAAACAGTTATATGAGACTGGAAAATCAATGACAAAGAAAATAATGTTGATGTTTTTTGGTCCTACAATAATAGGAAGAACAATGTGACCTACATATGGGTGAATTGAACCATCATATGCACAAAGTGATAGGGATGATGGACTAACATCATGAGCAGAAAGAACTAACTTTTCAAGGAATGACATAGGAAAAAGATTAATTTTGGATCCATTATCAATTAAAGTGCACTTAATATCCATATTGAAAATGCAAATCATAATATGTAAGAGTGGGTCATTATAAAAAGTGTATAGATCATCGGAAAGATTATATTTGAATTATAAGTATTGAGAAAATGCATCTACAAAATTTTGGTACACAGATTCAGGATGTATATCCACACGAATGTGAGTGGTACCAAGAAGGTGTTTGACTCTAAACCTTATATAAGGATGTGTAAGTAAATAATCAGTGATTGAGATACTAATGATGACTATTCTTGAGAATGATAAGCAAATAATGAGGACCCTAAGAGCGTGAAGATCGAGATCGGGTTTACTAAAATAATTAACTAAAATAAGAATATAAGCTTATATTCTAGTGTAATCAGATATTATGTAAAGCAATAAATAACAACTAAATAAATAAAGAATGTGACCCAAACAACTAAGTAAATGAAAATGTGAAACCCTAATGTGAAAGAAGGGTTAGGAAATCCTTAGCTGATTCGAAGAAGGTGCGGGACTATGTTGTAGTGTTAACTAGGTGAACAGGAGGAGGAAACGAGGGCATAGAAACCTGAGAAAGAAAAAATCCAAGCTCTCTGACTGGACTGGGATTCCTCGAAATGGGTAGGGGCACCTATGGGATCCCTAGTCTGAGAATTGGGTTCCCTCGTATGCAGAAATGAACTAAAAACCTCCTTTGGTGTGTCGCTAAGTGACTTCTTGTGTTCACTTCTTGTTGCACTAGCTTCGTTGAACTAGGTCAAATGCCACTATAAATCAAAGATGAAGGAGAGACCTACAAAACCCCAAGAAAAGCATCAAACCCCTACAAAAAGAAAGATGCATATGGAGGGGTTGGATTTTCCTCATCAGCCACAATGGTGGACTTACTAATTGAGCATTGTACTACATCTTAGACCCAATGTAGTTATAGGTGTGTGTGTGTGCCAATCGTTCCCTAGGTTTCTCTTGTACTAGTCACACTTTGTGAAGTAGAGAGCAATAACTAGATGTAGAATGTAGTAAATGTGTGCATGGAAACAATAGACTCCCATCCTATGAAGTGTGATGTAGATGAACCAACCGTGTGTGCCTTGTTGGAGCTAGATGGATGAAAATGTAGCTTTAGATGCCTTTGATGGATGCAACCTATATGTGTGATAGTAAGTGCTTAGTGTTTTATCCCTCATTATGGTCACATACCTTTATATTTATATGGTTCTCTTGCTCCAACTTTGTAATTAACCCCAGAAAGGAAGACCACTAAAAAGATAGAAATATCAAATGGCTAGAAAGTTCCCAAAAGATGCAAGTAAAGTGTAAAGAGGATCAGGGTGCCTAGAATAGGACCAGGGTGCTCGGGGTGCTCCAGTCCTAGGTCGGACGCCCCAGTCAGAAGTGGAAAAACATAGAATGAAAAAAATGACTGGGTGAGTGTAGGTGTAAGATAGAAAATAAATCATCAAGCAATTTAAAAGTGGCCAAAGACGAGGGTTAATTATTACTCTTTTCACTCAAGAACCATATGAATAGTAGTATGAAACCAAGAGTAAATATTGACTCAAAGTGTGTGATTTAGTGTCTACAATATATTTGGTGCAATGCATCATGGGATTTGAGTGCTTCAGTAAAACATTCCCGAGCGATGGTGTCATGGTAAAATTGGGAGTGTAGGAAGAAGTTTATGGCATCCATGCGTACTGCACGATAGTTTTCATCGGATTGACCCCAATTAGCATGCCACCAAAAAAATTTACTTTCATCATGTCATTGAGGGATAAATCGAGAGGGATCTAAGATCATGGTAAATGGCTTAGGTAAGCAATGTTTCAACTCTTCCTTGCTCAATGGTTGATGATAGTTAGGTTATTTTTTGTTGTTAGTTTGTTGGTCAATGTTGAATACGATCTTATTCGAAGAAGCAACAAGAGGAAGAGTATCAGGGAATCAGTTATCTGTCATGTTCTTTTTCTTAATATGTTGGAGGATGTGGAATTTTTTATTGGGTTGTGTCTTAGGAGGAAATTTCTCGAAAACTCTCATGAGGTAATCCTTCCTTTCAGCTTGTTTAAAGGCTTCTTCTAAAGAGGTGGGAGAAAAATACCTCACCTTGTATTGAAGGAGACGTTCAAGAACTCGTAGGAGAAGTTGGAAAAGGCTATTAATAGGCATGTTATGTTCAACTCACATGGATAGGGTCTTCCAAAGTTTTACAAGGCTTGTGCTCACTTATTTTCAGATTGTTGACAATTGATGAAGGCATTAATGTTATTCTTAGGTAAGTTATGATACTGAAATTCATTCACCAAGGTTGTCACCAAGGACTCTAGCTTAACCATGAATTTAGGAGGTAAACTGTGATACCAATCCAAAACATCCCCAGTGAGGGTTTTAGCTAATATTTTGGTGGCATCGTATGAATTGGATCTGATCCACTCTTTATAAATATTTCCAAAGGCCTTACTATGAAGGGAGGGATGAGTGGACTTGTCATAGGAGATGGAAGGAACAATACCCTCAATATCCATGTTAGCAATGTAAGGTGCTAGAGGCTCTTGTTGGAATTATCTTAAGACTTTGTTGTGGATAGGGGGTTGGGTGATGTGCACCCCATTAGGCTCATTTGGTAAAGGAGGAGGTGTGGTGCCCTAATAGCCCAATGTAGGGCGATTAACTAGTTGAGCCATGTTGGCTTGCATTTGAAGGAATTGAGCCATAATAGTGCACTATTGTTGGTTCATCCTATCAATGAGTTGGAGGATAAGGTTGATGAGGTCAAAATTGGGGTTATTATCATATGCCCTTATTCCAGGACCTTTCCCGTTTGCTTCCCTATTATGAAGTTGTTCGGAGACATTTACTGATCATTTCTTCTGATTTGTCCTTGTATTGAGCAAATTGTATGAGGAATTTATGAATCTCAGAAGGGTGATAAAAAGTGTTGTTATTTTTATTTTACTCTTCCTCCTAAAATAAGCCATTGTGGTGGGTGGGAGGTTTCTTTTTAGGGACTCCTACAACACAACAATTGGTGTAGAAGGGGAATC
Source organism: Taxus chinensis (assembly GCA_019776745.2). Lineage (NCBI taxonomy): Eukaryota > Viridiplantae > Streptophyta > Pinopsida > Cupressales > Taxaceae > Taxus > Taxus chinensis. The sequence continues at coordinate 518,482,502 of CM034156.1, read as the reverse complement.
CAACTTTAGGGTGAAAGGTTTCAGGAAATGCTTGCACAACAGAATCATAAAATCCTGGGACGAGATACTCCATGATGGAGTGATGATCTGGCTGAGAGCAGGCCTTAAAATGGAACTTACCAACACCATCGGTCATGCAAGAAAAATTACTCAGGAGTGATGGAATAGGGAAACAAATTTGTAGGAACAAACGGTATCGCCCGTGGGTGATGACGTCTATGTAGACTATTTTAAAGGTTTTTTGAATTTTGGTGATTTGAAACGATATCAGAATTTGGAGATGGATGCTTTTAACAAGCCATGCTCGGTCAGGATGTTTGTAGGATTCACGTCGGGTTCACCAAAATGTATGGTGGGCCAAGAATGTATCTCAATGGCTTGCACTCCTAAGTCTTCCATTCTACAAGGGTATGAGGCAAAGAAGAGGAGACACACATGGGCCGACACACAATTGATTGATTTAAAATGGGCTACAACAAGCACCAAGGTAGCATATCCAGAGGGTATTGATCCCTACACTCAGTCAACCTAGGGTTTCTAAGGTCTGCGATCAAGGTAGAGGAGAGTAACCTTCTAGGATATCGGTCAATGGGGGAGAGATGTAGATCGATAAAAAGATAATACGAGCATGCACAATCTATACAACTGAAATATAAATGAAAGATAAGGAGTTGATCACATAAGAGCAATATGCTAATACTAAGCTAACATAGAGCAATGGGAAAGGAGATGGACTAATCTATGAAAAATAACAAAGAGAGTTAGAGAACTTACCTACGGGGTGGTCGTTGATGCATATATCTCTCTAGAAAAATAGTACACCAAGAGAGAATCGCTATGGGTGGAGAAGGGGATCACCATTCGTGTCCTAGAATCAGTATAGGTTACCCAATCATACAATCCAACAACCAAGAAGAGTGTCCAATCCAAATCAAGTGTAAGATAAAGCAAGAGTAGAGCGAGTAGATGTGAAGATGACATAAAAGTGTAGAGAAAATGACTTGTTCATGTCATTCCTTTCTTCCATTAAATATCTGGGTGTGATGTGCATATATACTTGATGCCATTGCCTATGCCTGATGACGCCAGCCAAGGGAAAACCTAATACCAACTCCATCACCCACGGGTGATGGCATCAACCAAAGGGAACGCAATGTCAAGTGGGGTGAAAATGTGTTGTGTTTCAAGGGAAAGTCATTGAAACAAGTGCCAATGATGAATTTAGATGCAAGCTAGTGTCAAGAGTGATAATGTGTGCAACATAAAAGGATTGAAAGGCTAGGGCCATATAGTGGTACATCTCTCTGTGTATTGTCTCTAACCCATAATGACCATGTGTATAGTCATACCCCATTCCCGAAAGGACACTTAATGCACTTGCTCAAGAAATAGATGCATCAAATACCCTTATCTGCACAAAAGAGTTGTTAGTACCAAATATGAAAAATTAGCTGTATACAAAACTTGGGAATTGGATGGTTCTCTCAATCGAAATTCTATTAATTGCAAGAGGGTATTTGAAAACAAACATAGAAAAACACAAATCAAAGCTAAAAAGATGGTGATTATGAGAAAAAATTTGCACCAAGAATGAAATGGGCCATCATTCAAGTTATGTTGCCTTTATAAACACAAAAAGGATAGAAATGCCATTAGATGGATGTGAAAACTTCTTTTATGAATGACGTTCTCAATGAAGTGAATCAAATGAATCCTTCAAAATATTTGTAGTTGAATGTGATATTCAAATGAATCTTTCATGATAATTCAACGTGTGGAGAGGGCAAAGACTTTGAATAACCAGAGCCATAATCAAAATGCACAACAAATATAACTTCATATTTCAATTATAAAATAGGGATGTTTGTAGAGTGTATCGACTCATGTACAAAATAGCGATGTTTCTAGACTGTATTGGTTCATATAATGGTCGTCTACTATAATCTAGCCATAACACCACACTTTTTAATTCACTAAATTTGTCAAGACTCTGGTGGAGCCTTCCCACACCTACAAAAATAATTCTTGCATAATGATGAGCTCTTGACTCGTCTACAAACCCAAATAATCCTTGTGTAGTTGTAAACAAATGTTTTCAAGAAATAAGAGGGATTTATTATGAATCCAAATTTGATATTTTTGTTAGCTTTACAATAAATATGAAAAATGAGTTAAGATTGTGAGAGGGAGCTACTATTTGTGATGGTATATGGGGCACGATACCTAAAAACTTGATGAAATCTAAATAAAAATTGTACACTTTTTTTTTATATAGATTCTACTCAATAATGGTATAAAGTAGTCAATGATGTGGTGGCACCTTATATTTACAATTTTAAATACCCAATGCACAAGTTTAGGTCTAATTTTTAAGTACATTTTAAATTTAATAGTATATATTATGACATACACTTCTGTATTATTTGAGATGCACTTGTATTATACACTTTATGGATAAAGCACATATATGTGCACATATTTATTCATACTTATTTTTAATATATTAAATAAAATATCTTTAGCGGTTATCCTTCATATAAGGTTCATCAATTTTGAATTTTAATTTTAAAGATAGAATCCCTTTTTTATATTAAACCTCCTTAGTTAAATATGTATAAGAAGTTGTAGGGGTATGGATTAAGAAAACAAGTTTAGTGTAATATTCTTATGAGGAGGGCCATTAATCCTCCCTCACATATGCTTTTAATATATTGTGATGTTTATTCTACCCTGACATATATGTGTATATGTTTGTTTTTTAAGTGTTTCCCATGTACGTAAATGTTATTGTGGCAATAGTCTTGAAATTGTTGGCATGTGGATGTTGAGTTGTCATTGATTTTAATGACAAAACAAGATGCAGAAGAGATAGAGGGATCTTGGAGTGACTCAAACAAAGCATAACACGTCAAAGGCTTGAGAACACCTGACTAAGCACTGACTTCTTGAGCAGCTAGTGGCACATGTACATGTATGGTGATGATATGAGAGCATACCAAGAAAATGTATTATAGATTCGAGCATGTATACGATGTGGAAAAAAGGTCAAAAGGATGAATATAGGGGCACATGAGTTGAATTTTTCAAACTAGCTTAGTTCAGGATGCCTAATCCCTAGGCCTTGTAGTTAGCAAAGTGACCTAGAAAGGTGTGGTGAAGGATTGAGGCCAATGTTGCAGCATGGTACAGGCATGAAACACATAATAGGAAATGGTTAAGGGGATACGAGGTGAATAATAGATATTCATGATGAGCTATAATGTAAACTAGCTCAATTTGGCCTAATTTAAGGACCCGACATGAGGGTATGAAGCAAAATAATTTGTATCAAGAAAGTGAAAGAATGGGAAGTGTGTAGGGACATTTTCAAGAGTCCTCACATTAAGCTACATGTCATAATTCAACATATGGAGACTCGGTTAGGGTCATTAGTATGACTGCCCTTGAGGACAAACAAGTCTAACATGCCCAAATCAAATGGGATTGGAAGTTTCAAAGTAAACCATGAAAAAATTTCCATTGGAGATCATGGAGGAGGTATTCATTAAGGAGTGGAAAAAAAATGAGGAATTGAGGAGGATTTTTGTGTAATAAATTACAAATTTACTAAAACTGGGTTAAGTAGGATATTCTAAAATAGTGTCCTAACTTCTTCGTATTCAATCTAAATTGTGGTGCCTCCTTAAAATAAATCATAAGAGACATTGTTGAAGAGCATAGAGATAAAAATATGTTGCAAAAAGTATGAATTTGAGCATGTAAAGAATTCATCAAAGCATATTTCCATGGTGGTTTTAGCTCATGATTCATGGTGGACCCTATAATAAATCAGTTTTTTTGTGAAGATGACACTCTTATATTTAAAACATATATTTAATAAAGTCGTCGCTCTTATATTATTTCAACATTGTTGTTATAAATTTTTTCACTTATATTGTGGACACTTATCTTTTTTATTCATAGCCTCAAATTCAAAAGAGGTACTAAACATAGGAATAAGCATCTTGACCATGTGCATGAAATTAACTTTATAAGAATTTGGAATTAACATCTTTGACTTCATTGTTTTCCATTTTTTTGAAACCTTGACTCTAATGCCTTTACTTTTTCCATGCTTCTCTATAGCTTTGTCACAATAAAAATATATGAAAATTTTAAATATCTTAAATTAAAAAATAAATGTGGAAAAAATCATAAGATTATTTAAAAATATATATTTGTGATTTAAAATATAAAAAAAAAAAATCCTTAAAAAGTCAAATAAATTAGATTTTCATTCATAATTGTAACTATGATAGAATATACTTTAATCAATTGCTTGTCTTATAAAGCACCAAATAACACACCAATTTGGTGTATAATAACCTTTTTGTGGAAAATTACAAGGAGATAATTTTCTATTTACTCCATATATATGTTCAATTAGGTGTATACCCCAACTCACTTTTCCCCCTATGCATCCAAACATGCAATCTCTATGGAATACACCTACTTTCACCATTAGAAGAAAAAACTACAATATTGGGTGGATTATGCACCTGTATAGCCATTGGACTACGATAAATCCTTCGCTAGACATGAGCACGACAAAATGAGCCTAGAATAAAGTTTGCACTATGTACCCACACAACCACCAAAGACAAACTATTATAATCTATTCTCTTCTTGCTTTCAACACTTTCTTCATTTGTGACCATAAAAAAAACCACTATAGCTCATGCACGTAACATAAATAAATATCTACACAAAAAATGCTTAGGGGGTTCCCACATAGAAGTTGTTCATTGGTCATAAGCATCATACTAGTAGAGGGTTTTATGGGCTTTGTTGATAATCCACAAATGCTTCATCTCAATGATCATTTGCAAATTTATATGCATTTCCACAGTAAGAAAATCAAAATATGTGTTTTTTTGGTCCATTTTGGAAGTATGGAGAGGATTGCATTTATCTTTGTTGATTATCAGGGTCTTCACCACATGGAGTAAAAATAATCAAAATTGTCTTCAAGAAATTGGGACTTGTTGGTTGTTATCAAGATTATATTAATTTAAAACTATAGATATTATATATTTTTTCAGACCCGAGGGTTTGATTCAATTAATTTTATTTGGAGTGAGGTATATTCCATCAGGATTTTTTTGCAATTAAGAATTATATTGTTGAAATTTTCTCACAAGGTATGTCAACTATATATGCGTTAGTTATTTAGTTTCATCTAGTTTAGAGATAAAAATCTCAAGAATACTATCATTTGTTGCATTCACTTAAGTGGCTCAAATGTTTCAAAAATTTACCTCGACATGTCGGTATTTTTGTTATATAATTACTGAAACTCTTACAACCTTGCCATGATGTACATTAATGGTCATCTATGCCATGTAGAGTTTAAATTTGATAGTTATTTACATTGTTTTCATATTTTTAACCATAAAATAATTACATTTTTTTGAAATAACCATCACTATTGAATTGGATATTTAAAATATGAGCATCATTTTTTATGTAAACTTATATATAAATTATGATAAAACACATAAATATTTTTTTAAAACTACTAAAATAGATGTTACCTTTATATATTTATTAATAGTATTATGGTACATATTTCAACGAGGACAATATTGAAATATTATTGTCATTTAAAAATTATTTGGCAAGTTATACATGACCATCAAATATAAAGTCTGATGCCATTATTAACTTAAAACTTGTGGCTTTAAATTTTATGGCCATTTATATATTCTTTGTTTTTAACTATAAATATTTACAAATTTTTAAAATAACCATATGTACTAACATACATATTTAAAATATTATCGTCACTTTGATATACATTTATATTGATATACATATATGTACATTAAAAATTATTATAATAAATAAAAATTATTTTTTATATGTATATCAGCAATGGATTAATAATATTAACTGAGAGGACAACATTGAAATATTCGGTTACTACTTTTTTTTGCCTAGTGTCGAGGGATGAATACCCTGACCCAAAATTTTTAGGAATCGTCGAATGCCCAACAACCTAGATTTTTAAAAAGGAAACTTGCATGGGGAACACCACTAGCCCCTACCAATGCTGGATTTTGATGTTCAATGTTACATCATGTAAGAATAAAATTATTTGATGGTCTACAAAACTATATGGATGTCATTTGGCTTTCAAAATCTAATATGCACGTCAAATTTGTGATTACAATAACTATTACAAAATACATAAATTGAGTTAAATTTTATATGCATATTGTTCTTTGTAATATTCTCCCATAGTTCTGTGACTTTTATTTAATTTTGGATAATAGATTGGACTAATCAATTTCATAGTTTTTCACAAATTCATTTCCACCCCCGCCCTTAGCCTTGCCAGCCCTGCACCCCTTCCCTCCCTAAAAAATTAATGTTGCGATAATTAATTTTAATATCCATAAACATCATTAAAATTTATGAGAATATTAAATAGAATTTTAAATTACAATTTAAAAAAAATATTGAAGAAAATGATAGAAAGGACTCACTCATAATCATATGTGCAAACTTACAATTATGTAGAAAATGATAACTAGCTTAAAACTTCAAACTTATAGACTTGCAAGTTCAATCTTCAAATTTCACCTTTCTTGCAAAATATCAAATCCAAGGCATGTAATCCACTATGCAATCTTTATGAAGATGTTCATTTTTCATTAATAAGATATTAAGATGATTATATCAGGAGCCTTTTTTATTCTAGGTGTTTCGAAAAAATAATAGGGGAAAGACTTGTTTGTATAGAGCTCCCTAGGTATAATTTCATATAAAGATATTAAATTAAGAATATGACTATTGGGTGGTTCCTTTTTTAGATAAAATTATATTTTTGCAGATCAAATTATTGGATGGTTTTGTTCTAATTATTCCTTTGTTTTATGAGAGAACTGTGAGAGTGTAAAGTTTTGTGCATGATAATTATGTGTAATAGAATTTTTGTGATACATCTATTTTTTTTTAATCGAATGAATTGTGTAATGAAGAGAGCAAGTCTTGTATAATAGAATTAAGAATAAATTATGATATAGTAATTAGGTTTGGGATTAGTGCAAAAGTCATGATTAAGGGATTAAGCTAATATTAACACTACCAAGTGATAAAAGATAAAATTTAAATGTTTATACATAGAAATCTTCAAATCAAATAATTGAAGAAAACACTATGATTGGTGTTTAATGAAATAAATGTTTTTTTAAAATGTTTTTCATAATAAAAGAGCTTCAAAAATATTCTCTACAAATAAAATGAATACTCATGTGTGAGAATTCCCCTAAGTCTTTTGAATGGTGTGGAGAGAATGTGAGATTTCTTTATGCGACTATTCGAACATGTTATCTTATCTACTCTGATTATGCTAAGCTAAATTATAGTATATGAAAAAACAAAAACACAAATAATCTATTATTATTGGTATGCCAAGCAAATAATTATATGAGATTGGAAAATAAATGACAAAGAAAATGGTGTTGAGGGTTTTTGGTCCTACAGTAATAGGAAGAACAATGTGACCTACACCTAGACGAATTGAATCATCATATGCACAAAGTGAGAGGGATGATGGACTAACATCACGAGCAGAAATACCTAAATTTTCAAGGAATTACATAGGAAAAATATTAAGTTAAGATCCATTATCCATTAAAGTATGCTTAATATCTATATGGAAAATGCAAATCATAATATGCAAGGGTGGATCATTATAAAAAGTGTTTAGATCAGGGGGAAGATTAGATTTGAATTATAAGTGTTGAGAAAATGCATCTACAAAATTTTGGTAGATTGAGTTAGGATGCATATCCGCACGAATGCGAGTGGTAGCAAGAAGATGTTGGACTCTAAACCTTACATCAGGATGTGTAAGTAAATAATCAGTGATTGAGATACTCATGATGACTATGCTTGAGAATGATAAGAAAAGAATGATGACCCTAAGAGCGTGAAGATCGAGATTGGGTTCACCAAAATGATTAACTAAAATAAGAAAATAAGTTTCTATTCTAGTGTAATAAGATGCTATGCAAAGCAATAAATAATAGTTAAATAAATAAAGAAAGTGACCCAAACAACTAAGTAATTGAAAATGTGAAACCCTAATGTGCAAGAAGGGTTAGGAAATCCTTAGCTGATTTGATGAAGGTGCAGGACTGTGTCGTAGTGGCAACCTGGTGAATAGGAGGAGGAAACGAGGGCATTAAAATGTGAGAAAGAACATATATGAGCTCTCTGACTAGACTGGGATGCTTAGAAAGGGGCAAGGGCACCTGTGGGCTCCTTGGTTTGAGAACGGGGTGCCCTGGTATGTGAAAATGAACTAAAACCCTCCTCTGGGGTGTTGCTAAGTGACTTTCTGTGTTCACTTCTTGTTGCACTAGCTTTGTTGAACTATGCCAGATGTCAATGTAAATCAAAGATGAAGGAGAGACCTATAAAACCCTAAGACAAGCATCAAACCCCTAAAAAAAGAAAGATGCATATGAAGGGGTTGGAATGTCCTCATCGGTCACAATGGTTGACTTACTAATTGAGCATTGTACTACATCTCAGACCCAATGTAGTTATAGATGTGTGTGTGTGTGTGTGTGTGTGTGTGTGTGTGTGTGTGTGTGTGTGTGTGTGTGTGTTCCAATCGTGCCATAGGTTTCTCTTGTACCGGTCAAACTTTTTGAAATAACAAGTAATAACTAGATGTAGAATGTAGTAAATATGTGCATGGAAACAATAGACTCCCCTCCTATCAAGTGTGATGTAGATGAACCAATCATGTGTGGCTTGCTGGAGCTAGATGGATGAAAATGTAGCTTTATATTCATTTGATGCGTGCAACCTAGATGTGTGATAGTAAGTGCTTAGTGTTTGGTCCCTCATTATGGTCACATAACTTTACATTTATATGGTTCTCTTGCTCCATAATTAACCCCAAAAAGGAAGACCACTAAAAATATAGAAAGCTCAAATGGCTAAAAAGTTCCCAAGTAAAGTGTAAAGAGGATCAGGGCACCTAGAATGGGACCCGGATGCCTGGGGCACCCCATTCCTAGGTTGGGTGCCCCAGTCAAAAGTAGAAAAAAAAAAGAATGGCAAAAATGACTCGGCGAGTGTAGGTGTAAGATAGAAAATAAATCAGCAAATAATATAAAAGTGGCCAAAGACATGGGTTAATTATTACTCTTTTCACTCAAGAACCATATGAATAGTAGTTTGAAACCAGGACTAAATATATGACTTAAAGTGCATGATTTAGTGACTATAATATTTTTGGTGCGATGCATCATGGGATTTGACTGCTTCAGTAAAAAATTCCCAACTGATGGTGTCATGGTCAAATTGGGAGCGTAGGAAGAAGTTTATGGAATCCATGCATACTACGTGATAGTTTTCATCAGAGTGACCCCAATTAGCATGCCACCAACAGAATTTACTGTCATCATGTCATTGGGGAATAAGTCGAGAGGGATCTAAGATCATGGTAAATGGCTTAGGTAAGCAATGTTTTGAATCTTCCTTACTCAATGGTTTATGATAGTTAGATTGCTTTTTCTTAATAGTTTTTTGGTCAATGTTGAGTACAGTCCCATTCAAAGAAGCAACAAGAGGAATAGTATCATCGAATGCATACTGCATGATAGTTTTCATGGGAGTGACCCCAATTAGCATGCCACCAACAAAATTTACTTTCATCATGTCATTGGGGAATAATTCGAGAGGGATCTAAGATCATGGCAAACGACTTAGGTAAGAAATGTTTTTAATCTTCCTTACTCAATGGTTGATGATAGTTAGGTTGCTTTTTCTTGTTAGTTTTTTGGTCAATGTTGAATATGGTCCTATTCAAAGAAGCAACAAGAGGAATAGTATCAACGAATTTGTTATGTGTCATGTTCGTTTTCTTAATATGTTGGAGGATGTGGATTTTTTTATTAGGTTGTGTCTTAGGAGGAAATTTCTCAAACTCTCTCATGAGGTAATCCTTCCATTTAGCTTGTTTAAAGGTTTCTTCTAAAGAGGTGGGAGAACAATACCTCACATTGTATTGAAGGAGATGTTTAAGAACTCGTAGGAGAAGTTGGAAAAGGATATTAATAGGCATGTTATGTTCAACTTGTGTGGATAGGGTCTTCCAATGTTTTATTAAGGCTTGTGCTCACTTATTTTCAGATTGTTGACAATTGATGAAGGCATTAGTGCTATTCTCAGGTAAGTTATGATACTGAAATTCATTCACCAAGGTTGTCACCAAGGACTCTAGCTTAACTATGGAGTTAGGAGGTAAACTTTGATACCAATCCAAAACGTCCCCAGTGAGGTTATTAGCTAATATTTTGGCGGCAACGTATGAATTGGATCTGATCCAATCTTTATAAATATTTCCAAAGGCCTTAATATGAAGGGAGGGATGAGTGGTATTGACATAGGAGATGGAAGGAAAAATACCCTCAATATCCATGTTAGCAATGTAAGGTGCTAGAGGATCTTGTTGGAATTATCTTAAGACTTTTTTGTGGATAGGGGGTTGGGTGATGTGCACCCCATCATGCTCATTTGGTAAAGAAGGGGGTGTGGTGCCCTAAGAGCACATTGTAGGGTGATTAACTAGTTGAGCCATCTTGGCTTGCATTTGAAGGAATTGAGCCATAATAACGGATTGTTGTTGGTTTATCCTATCAATGAGTTGGAGGATAAGGTTGGTGAGGTTAGAATTGGGGTCATTCTCATTTTCCCTTATTCCAGGACCTTTCCCCTTTTCTTCCCTATTATCAAGTTGTTCGGAGACAAAGTCAAGTAGACATTTACTGATCATCTCTTCTGATTTTTCCTTGTACTGAGCAAATTGTATGAGGAATTTATGAATCTCAGAAGGGTGATCAGAAGTGTTGTTATTTTTATTTTCCTCTTCCTCCTAAAATAGGCCATTGTGGTGGGTGCAAGGTTTCTTTTTAGGGACTCCTACAACGCAAAAATTGGTGCAGAAGGGGAATCAACTTTAGGGTGAAAGGTTTCAGGAAATGTCTGCACAACGGAATCAAAAGATCCTGAGTCGAGTTACTCCATGATGGAGTGATGATCTAGATGAGAATAGGCCCTAAAATGGAACTTACTAACACCATCAGCCATGCAAGAAAAATTACATAGGGGCGATGTCGTAGGGAAACAAATTTGTAGGAACAAACGGTATCGTATGTGGGTGATGACATCTATGTAGACTATTTTTTAAGGTTTTTTGAATTTTGGTGATTTGAAATGATATAAATTTTTTGAGATGGATGCTTTTAACTAGCTGTGCTTGGTCAGGATGTTTGTAGGATTCACGTTGGGTTCACCAAAATGTATGGCGGGCCAAGAATGTATCTCAATGGCTTGCACTCCTAAGTCTTCCATTCTACAAGGGTATGAAGAAACAAAGAGGAGACACACATGGACTGACACACAATTGATTGATTTAAAAGGTGCTACAATGAGCACCAAAGTAGTATATCCAGAGGGTAGTGATCCCTACACTCGGTCAATCTAGGATTTCCAAGGTTTGTGATCAAGATAGAGGAGAGTAACCTTCTAGGATATCGGTCAATGGGGGAGAGATGTAGATTAATAAAAAGATATTACGAGCATGCACAATCTTTACAACTGAAATATAAATAAATGAAAGATAAGGAGCTGATCATATACGAGCAATATGCTAATACTAAGCTAATATAGAGCAATGGGAAAGGAGATGGACTAATCTATGAAAAACGAAAAAGAGAGTTAGAGAACTTATCTACGGGGTGGTCGCTGATGCATATATTTCTCCAGAAAAAAAGTACACCAAGAGAGAATGGCTATGGGTGGAGAAGGGGAACACCATTTTTGTCCTAGAATCACTATAGGTTACCCAATCATACAAACAATCCAACAACCAAGAAGAGTATCCAATCCAAATTAAGTGTAAGATAAAGCAAGAGTAGAGCGAGTAAATGTGAAGATGGCACAAAAGAGTAGAGAAATTGGCTTGTTCATGTCATTCCTTTCTTCCATTAAATGTCTGGGTGTGATGTGCATAAATACTCGATGCCATCGCCTACGATTGATGACGTTAGCCAAGGAAAAACCTAATACCAACACCATCACCTGCAGGCGACGACGTCGACCAAGGGGAACCCAATGTCAAGTTGGAAACAAATGTGGTGTGGATTAAGGGCAAGTCAGCAAAATAAGAGCCAATGATGAAATTAGATGCAAGCAAGTGTCGGGAGTGATAATGTGTGCAACATAAAAGGACTAAAAGGCTAGGGCCACAAAGTGGTACATCTCTCTATAATTGTCTTTAATCCATGATGACCATGTGTATAGTCATACCCTATTCTCGAAACGACCCTTAATGCACCTTCTCGAGAAATAGTTTATGCATCAGCGACCCTTATCTGCACAAAAGAATTATTAGTAGCAAGTATGAAAAATTAGGTATATACAAAACTTGGGAATTGGATGGTCCTCTTCTCAATCAAAATTCCATTGGTTGCAAAAGGGTATTTGAAAACAAACATAAGGCATATGGATCACTTAAAAAAACACAAATCGAAGTTAAAAAGATGGTGGTTATGAGAAAAATTTTGCACCAACAATGAAATGGGCCATCATTCAAGTTCTATTGCATAGAAATGCCATTAGATGGATGTGAAAACTTCTTTTATGAATGAAATTTTCAAGGAAGTGTATCAAATGACTCCTTCAAAATATTTGTAGTTGAATGTGAAGGAAAAAAGGTGTGCAAGTTCATAAAATCTTTGTATGGTTTGAAATAATTCTTAAGGGCTTCGAATGGAAAAATCACTAACTCACCCTCGAGTATGAACTTTAAGCGCTTTGACTTTGAAGATGCAATTCTTTTTATCAAGACAATTGATAGAAAAGGTTTTATATCTAGTTATGTATGTGGAGAATCTGCTCATAATAAAATCCATGCTGTGAAATTAAAAGAAAAACTGATGAAAGGTTTTGGATTCATCTACACTTGTGCTATTCAAATGTCTCTTTCATGATAATTCAACATGTGGAGAGGGCAAAGACTTTGAATAACCAGAGCCATACTTGTATTTCTCCCGTATCAGACTCGCCAAAACTGTTTCTTTCCCACTAAAACAACCCCTGAAAATTTAACACGGCATCCTGTGGAATTTTGTGAATGGAAATCCATGAAAATGTGCTTAATACTGTTTTAAGCATGCATCAATTATTATGAGAGTCGAAGTCTATTTTACAACTATTGCTTGCTCTTAAGTAGACAGGGTGGGATCAATTTAATGACACCTTACCTTGTAGCTTAATCAAAATGCAACACACATCAGTTCATTTTTCAATTATAAAATAGGGAGTTTGTAGAGTGTATCGACTCATGTACAAAATAGCGATGTTTCTAGACTGTATTTCTTCATATAATGGTCGTCTACTATAATCTAGCCATAACACCACACTCTTTAACTTACTGAATTCGTCAAGACTTTGTTGGAGCCTTCCCATACCTACAAAAAGACTTCTTGCATAATTATGAGCTCTTGACTCGTCTACAAACCCAAATAATCCTTGTGCAGTTGCAAACAAATATTTTCAAGAAATAAGAGGGATTTATTATGAATCCAAATTTGAGAAAAGCCCTCTCCTTTTAATGGAGGATTTATATCCAGTGCCACTGAAATAGGCTCTAGGGTTATGAAAAAGTCCTCTGAATTGGCTGAGAGATTGACATACAAAAGAAAGGAACAAAGGTTGTGGAGGGTGCTAAAGAAAGCAAAGAGAGCTTAAAGAGTACAATTGTTTCTAAACTGTCTCAGGGGAAGATGAAAAGGCCTTATCTAAGATGATCACTGAAGCAGTCAACAACAGTGCTCGATCTATGAAGGATTCCATTGTAGGTGGATTCTATAGGGGTAGTGGAAAAACATCCACCAAAACTGATGCAGGGACATCCCAGAGCAATACCCAGAGTATTTCAAGCAATCCTTGTGGAGGAAAAGGCATTGTGGACCATGTTACTGCAGTTGTGGGTTCATTCCTTCGTAGGAAACAAGTGGAAGATACTGAGACTTAGATTTCTTCATCTTCACAAAAAACAGGTATGCTTATAATCTATCAAATGCATCTTACAATCTCATAATATAAAGGGAAATCATTACCACCCTAATTTTTAGGCCTTTGTTATGAACAAAATTCACTGAATCTGCAGGGTATTTCATTTTTCTTCCTTAATTTAAATCATAATTTCTGAAGATGGTGGCTTCATTTAATTAGTTTGTACGTTAGTTGCAGAGCCAAAGAGTGTAGTGCATGTGGAGGAACAAATGCTAGAAATACCAACACCTTGAGCAACAGGTACAACCTATCCAATCAATAGGGAAAGTCTGATAGCAAAATAGAGATTGCACATTAATAACAAAGGCTCTGTATGATTTAAATAACATTTTAACGGGTTCTCTGCAATATATTTTACAACTTGATTATGTATTTATTACTATGATCACTATTCATTCACTCCTGTTTTATGAAGATGGTGTTTATTATATTTATGTAATCGAATAAGAATGATTTCCGGTTTTTTGGGTATATTTCTAGACATATTGACATTGTTATTAGTTCCAATGAAGGTGATTTTAAGATGCACACTGATCAAATTTGAATGTTACGATATTATTTTACTACGGTGTGGAGGACTCTCATATTTATTCATAATAATCGTACATTATTTTGGATGATAATTTTGAAGCACAATTGTCAAACTTTGGCATTTCCAAGTGCATTTCCTTGGCCAAAATCCACACCACTACCTATGTTATGGGTACCATTGGTTACATATTTGACCATGAATATGCAAAAACATCACAGCTTAATGACTAGTTTTTCCTTTAACATCTCTATTTTGTTTGTTTCATTTTGTTTATGTCAAATATATATCTAGAAACAATAAAAATTCACATCAATATTGATATTATAAATTTAAAACTTAACTTATAAGCCTATTGTCACTAAGTCACAAAATTTACTAGAAAAACCTGCTTTCTTTTGCTTCATACTGTTAGGAATTCATTATCTTAGTACTTCATGGATTATTGTTTGGTTAGTGCGGTTGTAACAAACTACGTAAATTAGTTTTTAATATCATATGAGTTATTTTAACAACTCGTCTATATTGTATGTGTTGTTATAGCTCCCCTATTATATCGGAGATACAACACCTATAAAGATGTAAACTATCTTGTATGGAATATATAGAAAATATCATTACTGTGTTCATTATGTTCAACCCTACTGCTACTGTATCAAGATTTGATATCAGAGCAATTCTATTTGAGTTTGTGAGAGTGGGAGTTTTGTTATGGAAGAATGATTTGTTTACCGGGGAAGTCATAATATTTATCATTTCCCAATCTAATGCATTTTCCTCTTTGTTAGCTGGAACCCAATCATTATTGTGTGGTTGCTCTATTCTCCTACCTATTTGAGACAAGGCGTACATCTCAGACTAGTGATTCTTCTTCAAGTGCTAAGAATATTATTACTAATAGTGGGAACTCTAGTGAATTTGTAATAGATTTGAAAAAACAATCATGACAGAAACATGGTGGTGCAGATATGTAGAAAAGGGAATTGGAATCTGCATCGAATTTTCATCACATTGAAGTTTTCCTATTCTTGCATCATAGATTCGACACCCCTCTCATCGTGACCACTGTTACATTGGATAGATGTAAATAAATAAATAAAAATTAGAGTTGTTTGCATGCATGCGGTTTCAACGATCCATAGGAAAAGTCTCATCTCTACTTCGATATATTCATGACTATGGCGATCTCCTCCAGTACGATTTGGTAGCAGGCTTCAAGCCTTAATTTCCAACAATCTCTTGCTCTGATAGGATTTTGGCGACCCCCCTTTATTCTCTTCTATTACCAACATATGGGTTATAAAATACATGGTCATATTACGAGTTATATATGAGAGACATTTACTGCATGACGTGGCCAAGCAGACCTACATCTTCCTGCAAAGTTGTACTTTTTCCATCAAATTAGCTTCCCCACAGTTTCTAATACAAGGTTCGAATTTTAAAAACATTCAAATTAAGTCTATAGTTTGTGTTCATGTTTTTATTTAGTTGTACAATCAATTCTAGGGATGTTTTATTCCCATTTAGATAATACTTTTCCTTGTCATCTTAGAATGGTCTAGTAAGTAGTGGGTTAAGTATTGTCTATAAAAGAATCAAAATCATTTGTCGAGTTTGTTATAGATGTTGATAGTCATTTTTTGAGTCACTGTAAAAATTGTTAAGTTATCAATGTATGTCACTATAAAATTCATATTTTTATGTCATCTTGTCTAAGTCAAAGTGTCATCGTCAAATTTGAGTCATTGTCAAACGAGTCAAAATATTGTTAAAAAAATTGCCTTATGGAAGCATTTCGGTATTACCTGATGTTCGGAAAATAAAGTGTTTCAAAATGTGGGAGGAGACAAAATAATGTACAATGTGGAAAGAGATGTGCTTCATGTTCACATTCCGCTGAGTTAGCAACACATGCACCAGAGGATGGAGGCACAGGAGTATGAAGGACAATCACCGTCCTCTCGTTAGTCACCAAAGACGGGGCCGCTTCTGCTATGGTGATATGTGTGAGTGTGTGTTTATTTTAGTGTGATATTTTTTAGAATAAATTTGTTATGGAAACTTCACATTGTGGGGGGGAAATGACACAATGCTTGCATTTATATGTGTGGATCGTTATGTTTGCACTTACATGGTTATGTTTGATCTTTGCTTGCTCCTAGTTTTTCATGTATGCAATTCTACTAACATGCAAGCGTACATGGTTTTTAAATTTTGAGAAAAGCCCTCTCCTTATTATGGCCAAAGATTTGTACTACTACATGGTTGATTTCTCAATTTTCATGATGATGAAGTTTTCTATAATATTTGTCTTGGAGAAAACAAAATAATTAAAACTAGGGTTATGATGCTAATTTGATTTAAATGTAGTTTTGTAAGCGAAAATAATCAGATTTGAATGGATTTTTGAATTTTTCATTATTGAAGGTAGTTGCAAAGTTCAAAGGCACAGGAAACAAAGGAGAGCACTATGCATTAGATATACTTCTCAACTCCATGTCCATGTTGGAGCCAATACTGGTATTAGATTCCACTACTCGGAGTTCCTTAATCCACCACTCCTTACATTTTTAAGGGATTAATGTAAAACATCACCTCAATTTTAGTTTCTGATTTTGGCCAGTGACTATTTTTTTTCCACTTATTTTTACGATTTTTTTTCCACTTTATAACACTCTATGTTATGAGTTGTTTCTCTTAACATCCATATAAACATATTATAAAGTGTTGTTTAGTGGGCCATCTTCAGGATTCTAGATCTATTAATGAGCTTTCATGAGACATCGAGATGTTAAAGTTGAGATACACCTATTGTATTTGTCTGTAGGTTTCTATAATTCAATCATCATGAGAACGGTCCATGCTACTGAAGCAGGTCCATTATGGAAGCTTGCAATGTAAGAGTTTCCTACGACTTCGATGAAGCAATGAAGAACAACAAACATTTCATAAATATGGGTGATTTAAATATGCTCATGGTTAGGCCATGGTGCACCCTACAGTAACTCTTCCATCCTCCAAGCACACCACTCTTGTTTCCAATCTGCAAGATGATTGTTGTGAACAAGTAGATAAAGAATTAGCCTCCTCTTTAGGATTAAACGACCGAATTACTTGCAGTTCACTAAATGGAATTAGGCCTTGTCTTGCAATCTATCCCGTCCTCAGAAATGGATGCCTCAGGGATTCTTAAATGTCTACTACTACCCTCTCTTCTCTACCAAAACTATGCAAGGTTTGGTGGATGATATATCATCTATGCTTAATAATCTTGACAAGTGAGGTTGAAAGATGGGGTTATGCCAGTTTAAACCCTTGTATTCCCTGACATAAACTTATGTTTTAATTCAAATTCACTTCCATCAATTGTTGAATAATAACACCCTAAAAATAGATTTTCAAAGTCTTTTAATGGTACTAGCACTATCTTCTTTAAGTTTAGAATATGATAGAGTGTACCCATATGATTGGCAACATATCATATGGTGGAGTTTAAAAATAAAAATTAATGGGTAAACTTTGTTTTCATCTGTTGCAGGCCATGATTCTTGCATTTTCACGAGCAACTAAAAAAGGATTAAACTCGTTTTGTAATTTCTCTTTCCCCTTGTGTATATTGCTAATTAACTAAATTACATCCTTTAACATTTGGTTTGTACTATTTTAAGGACAATATTTTTTTAGTTAAAATACTATAGGCATTTACATAAAATATTGTCTCATAGTCCATTGATACCTTGTTCACGTTGCAATGTATTTTACAATCACAGGTCTTGTATATATATCTTCAAAATAGATGTTGTATTGAGTGTAGTTTAGATTTATTGATCTTACCACTTTCGACCCTTGTCAAATCTTTAAAATAACTCCTGGATAGATTGTATCAGTGGAGTTTATTGAACAATTATCATTGAATACCTATTGTCGATAAAATTTACAAATGTTTGTATTTAGGCTCTGCTCTATGACACAGTATTGTTTGTCTCATTATTTCCCATATCCTTTGTAAATTTACAACATCCCTTCTTTATTCCTTTCTTTAAGTATTTTAGTCTTTTCCCTTCATCGTATGAATTACTGTATTCTAATATTTTAAGTGTGTTTTTCCCATGTTCTTCTCTTAGTTTTTTTGGCAAAGATTAGTTATGTTGCGGCAATCTTGTGATCCCTATACTTAAGGGTTTTTATGTTCTTTTTGCAGCTATAGACACCTATAATTTAACCCGAGCAATTTAAATACTTAAATTGCGCTAATTATCCTATTTCCCACAAATTGACGACATGTCATCAATATAGCATACTTCCTCTTCTATCACCATTAATTAGCTACATTACGCTAGTTAATTAACCCTTCTACCCAACAAATATACCAATTAACGACATTCTGTTATTCAGTTCCCCTTTCTATCTAGATTAATTAATTATTTCTAATTAATTAAGCTCCGCTTTCTTATATCTACATTAATTAGTTATTTCTAATTAATTAATACCCCTTTCTATCTAGATTAATTAATTATTCTTAATTAATTAATTATCTCTTCTATTTAATCAATAAATCATCACTTATTTGATTAAATCCCTCTCATAATCTAAATCATGCTACCTATTACTCTAAAAAGCTTATATAAGCTTGCACACCTATTAATTAAACAATTTGGTTAATTTATAAAGTCCCTCAAACCCCATGGGTCACTAAAGGAAAAACTAAACTATCATAAGGTTGAATTAACCCTTTCTAAACCTCTCTTATCCACAACTAACCCAACCTCTCCATTCATCCCACATGAATAGGGTTGTAGAGATTCTTCTATCCATTGGGCTATATAAGGAGCCCTCCTCCTACCTTTCTATTTACACCTTACATGTTTATAACTAATCTATAGGCATTTCATCTTAGAGCATATTTCATTTGGGATAATAGTGATCATTCTTGCATTTCATCCATCCAAGATTTTGGGTCATATGGAGATAATCAAAATGGTCTTGTAGCCATACTTTGATGAGCTTCTATTCCCAAACCCTTGAAGATCAAACAATCAACTTTGATTGCCATGGATCTATCTAGGTTCATTTAGTATTTGGTGATCTAGAGAGTAGAGATTTTAATACTTAGCATATTAGTTTGATTTCTATTTCAAAATTTTAATGCATAATGTTGGTCTTTAGTCTTGTTTAGCTCTTAGCATGATGATCTTTATTTAGTTAGTTCATGTTTAGAAAATATTAAGGTGTTAGTTTCAATTATTTTTGCATAGCTAATTAATTTATTGATACAACAACATTAACACAAATGGGACATTTGGCATAAGAAACGGGACAATCCCTTTTAGTACTAATAGTACTTCTACATCAAACAGTTATCCACATCACCTTCAATTCCAAATTCTTTCCATTCTTTACTCTCTAGTTGGTCTTCCCAATTTGCTCTGAATTTTTCCAATTTTGTAGAGCATCAAAACTATTGTTGAGAGGAGCATTGTAGTTGAAGGGTTCGTTCTTTTCTTCTTTAGTGCGAGGAGGAGTATTGCCCAAGTAGACAAGTGATAAAGATCAACTTTAATTTTTGCAAAAGGCATCATTCAAATCTAATGTTTGCAAGAGTGAACAAATTTGTTGTCACGTTGAGATGGCCGAATTACCTACGATTTTTTTATCATACAAGATTTCTATAAATATATCTCTATATGTATATGTCATTAACAATGTTCACAATAGTGTTCATTATCCATCATATAATTGACTGTAATGCTTGAGGTTATACAATTTAGAACACGTTATTTTATCATCTCTTACTCGGTTTAGAGGATTTAAAGTTTCATATTTAATATTTTAAAATGGCTCATCAAGAAAAATATATGGGCCCCAAAAAACTTTAGTAAAGGTATGCAAGACTTTAGATGATGTGCAATAGAAGTTTTTTTGGCATGTTGGGGAAGCTAAATTCCTAGCAGTTCAAGGAGTCTCAAAGGTAGTCACCACTTGAAAATCTATCCATGTGAAAGTAAACATTTTTTATGGGGATCCTATTATTTTCTTCTATGCTTAGCTCAATTGTAAGATTCCTTTTAGTGGTTATCCCTCTCTATACTATTACACTTCAGAGAGATGCAAGGTTAATGTGGGTATGTTTTTTAAGTTTTCAGTCTTTAAGTGGAGATGATTTTTAAAATACATCAGCTTGAGAGTGTTAAACTTAAAAGTGCATGCATTGCTACTATAAACTTTATCCATCTATGTCATCCTCCATACAACTAAGCCAAGTTAAGCAACACTGGACATGGTCACTTAGAGTAGGACATCTGTCTGAAAAATCCACTATATTAACAATGTAGGCTTGCTTCGTACTTGTAAGAATACCTCTGCACCATTAATATGGCATTGTTTATTGCCCATATATCTTTCTCTGTGACCATGCTCTTTATGATCAACCATGATTGACTGATTCAATGCAGAAGGAAGATGAAAGACATTAATAAGATTTTGATGCATTAAAGTAAGGAATAACTTTTAAACTCCTCTCCTTTTGAGATAAGCCTCCCATTACATTACACTCTCTATGCCACCTTGAGAAGAGAAATAAAAGTGTCTAGCCTACAAGGGGAGGCATTTTTCAAAACATATCAAATTGCAATGTTGAACATAAAAATTCATCCATATGCAATGAAGTTGATGTGTTTTTGTTGGTAATGTTGTTGGTGAGGTGTTTTTTCTCATTCAAATTTTCTCAAAATTTGTGAATGGTGATCCTTGCTTTTGTTTGAGTAGGGTTGCTAGTTGCATTCAAAGAATGCTCAAAATGCATATTTACGAGGCAAATACCATACTGCTAGGAGTATGTCAAAGAAATCCCAACAAGAGTACTTAGCTACAGAGAAATTGAATGTCAAAGTGGCCAATGAAATTCTTCAAATTATAAATGAAAAACACAATGTTTGGAAATTAGATCTTCATAGTCTTCATGCATTGGAACCGGTGGATGCATTGGAATCTCACTTGGAAATGATTGAGTATATTGTTTCAAAAATAATTTATGCCTCATTAGGTCAGAACATTAATTTCCATACAAATGAGCAATCTCTGCACGTTCTCTCAGTGTGCATGTCGAGGCCGTATGAACTTGAGGTCATAACAGGTAATTGAAATTTGATTTTGTTTGTAAGATTCAAAATATCTAATGCACTTTTCTTATGATGGAAATATGAGGAGGATGTACCACTTCCCTTAAAATGGAAATATGCAAGAAATAATAACTAAATTTATGTTGTGGTACATCCTCCTTGTATTTCCTTTCTGTGATGTAGTAGTTTTGATCAACTATACATAAAATAGAAATAGGTGTGTAATATGAACTATTTTATATTGCCAAGTAATCCCATTAAATACATATTATTAGTCAAAGGGCCATAATCCTTTATTATGTTCTAACAATTGTTATGATATTCTTACTATATGATTAGGAATACATAGTCATGGGGGTGTAGCTCTTCCAATGGCTATTAAAAATTTCCTTACTGATAAAAGGAATGTGCTCATCCTGGCCTTTATATAACTTATTAGGGATTTACATCTTAGATTTGGTTGAAGTCTACAGGGTATGTAGTATATGAGAAAAACATTCCCTTGATATACAATTTCTACTGGCTATTGCAGGTACAAATTCAGTGAAACTAGAGTTGGGCTGATTTTTATTTTCCCAAAGCTTCGGTACAACTAAGAGGCACTGTAGAGGCTGGGAATGCTAGCCATTTTTGTTGAATATGAAAATTGTATTGTACAATTCACTCTTAAGGTTTGTATACCCAAGTTTAACATTTTATTCATGCAGTTGCCAAGTAATATTCATTTGAATTAACTTTATTCCAGGTGAGAAGGGCGTCCTAAATAAGATCAACTTTTATTTATATATTTAATCTGATACATAATAAATTCATTATCATTTCTCACCTCTAAGATACTTTCTAGATGCCTACTCATGAAACATGAAATCCATTCTTACCTTACGGTGGGAAAGGTTAATAAAATGCCTTTAATTGTGGGTCACATGGTCATCATATCTTATACATAATTGCCATTTATGATAAATTGACAGGTTTGATGTTGTGTGACGGCATGTTTGTCTTATTACCTATATATGAATGTATTCTTGTAAAATGTTAGTATTTGTGTGGTCTTGCAAAACATAAATTGCATTAGTTGGGGATTGATGGACGATAAAAAGGAATTTTTGAGGTTATGACATGCATTTTCATTTTAGACCTTGTGAAATATTAAAAAGGATTAATTTCTCAAAAATGATAGTTGCTTAATAGGTTAAACAACCACGTGTCAATTAACTAATCAATAATTTTAGATAATGATTTTTCAAAATTTTGAGTTGACGAAGCTTAGGGTATATGATCCACATTAGGAACACCTGGATTAGGGGACTAATACAATTAATTCCAATAAGAATACTCTAGCCTAATAAATGGAGAAATCCCAATGGTCAAAATAAAATAAAAACTTATATGATTCGGCATTCACATTGCGTTGTACACATGCGGTTGCTAGTTTGTAAGCATTATACAAAATCAATAAATTTTAGAAGTTTTGATGTAAGCATCCTCATTTAGTGCACTTATGTTTACAAGTTTATTGATCTCATAATTAGAATGTTTCATTTAACTTGTCCCAATAAAAAATAAAATCTTCTAAACACTTTCATTAGGAAATCATGTCAAAAAAAATTTAATATACAATTGTGATGCACATAGTAAATTTTGATTATATATAGATGTTTTTATTATCTTACCATGTTACATATTAACTATTATACCAGATTTGATGTGTAATCCTTTATGTGAAAAAAAAAGACAACAAATAATAACAACATAATATATTTTCCAATTCCCCACCACCATAACTACTCATTATCACCATCAATAATAATCTACAAAATAGCTCACCATGATGACTAAATGATATATGCTCACCACTCCAATACACTCTCCATTCTTGCTAATTTATTTCTCATTTACTTCTACTTTAAACAACAGAAATTATTATAATCAAAGCCAATAGAGCCTTTTTACATAATAGTTTTATAGACTCCATTATCTTATTAAAAATATATTTGGAAAAATTAAATGAAAAATCATAAGAACGAATAGTCGAGAGTCAATTAAGAGGCGGAGTACGCTAGCACAAAAAATTCCAAGACAGTCACGGAAGACTTCCACTTCCATTGTCTTAAGATTAGTTTGGAAATTGGAAAAATGTTGACGAGACTTGTCACTTCACCCTCCCTTCCATATGTTATATTCATATATTAAAGATATATAATCATTTAACCAGAGATCCTTGCTTCGTTTGTGACTGTATTTGATCCTTCAATATCATAATGAACTTGTTTCGGGCCGTTTTGCATTTTCTGCTTTTGCTGCCGATTTGTTGGGGTTTTATGTGTTTACATTATGAAAAGAATTTGTTGTTGCAGTTCAAAGCATATTGTCAACTGCACTTATAGATATATTATAGTTTTGATTTAGCATGTTAGTAGATATCAGAGATGCAAAACTGTTATGGGTTTGATTCATATATGATGCATATGGTACATTAGAGACATTTGATGTTGATTTTGATATACTGTAGACATGGTTATTTATTTGTAATTCTGACATGTGATATATTTAGTCATATTGAGTAGATCTTGATAATTGGATTAATGTTATGATCGTTTTCACATTAATCAAATGTGGAATAGAAATGTGCTAGAAATTGTGAGTGATATCATATTTGCATAGATGATATTAATTCATATATACTTGATTTTAAACTTATATCACATATTTTGGCATGAATTTTTTAATGCGGCCAAGAGGCCGAATGAGGTATCCTCTGTTTTGCAGGTATATTGTATTCACAACAACATCGGGGGAGTGGAGACCAACCACATCAAAATTCGAGAACAATCCAACTAGGGTCACCATGGCAACATGTAATTGTGTGTGTTAGAGTTATTTGGTTAGAGGAAAATTGTGACCTAGGGGTCATGTGTTGTTTTATTTCAATTTTCCCTTTCTATTATGTTACTATGTGGTTTCTCTTAGTAAGTGAAATTTTACTTGTGTTATTATTTATAATTTTTGGATTGGTGTTTACTCCTTTATTAGTCATGGGTTGTAGTGTCTTAATTAAGTTAATTTAAATTTGTCCTAAACTAATGAAATATGTGACAAAAAGGAGTTCATTTATTAGGCTTGATTTACTTTTGGTTTTTGTGTTTAGTGAAGTGTATTTGAATTTTGAATGTAGCACACTCTACCCTTCATGGGAAACTCGAATTTGGCCTTAGAGGACAAATTTGGAAGCTTGTGGGACCAGTAAAAACTTGTCCCACACATCTTAAATTCCCATGCCAACCCTACTTATGGGTTGGGGGGTCAATTTTAGGCTCTTTTAGGAAGTTAAAAAGGTAAAATGTTAATTGCAATTTCTTTCAAAAATTTAATTTTGTCCTTTGGGGGAGTGGGCTTAGATGGAGTGTATAAGGTTCTTGTCATTCCTCCAACCACTTATTAATTGTGCATTGGAATATGAGGTTGACCAAGTGATGTGGAGTGGAGAGGAAATGAGGTGGCATCCTACTTGGAGCCACATCACCCCTCCCTCTTCTTTATCTATTTATTGAATTCTTGTTGCTTTTTTTGGGGTTGGATGATCATTTTTTTAATCTCTTGAATTTTTGGAGAGTGGGAGGATTTTGAGAGATCTGTGGTTTTTTGAAGCTTTGTGAATGCTTGCTTGATCTTTACAGAAGCTTGGAACTTCATACTTGGAACAAGCTCTACCATGGAGAGGTAGGAGTTTCACCTTAGTTTAAATTTTATTATTTGTTTTATTGCATGTGTGTATATGTTGTGTTGAATGTTGTTGTCTCTTTGGAATGCTTGTTGGGTATGGGTAAAATGCCTAAGTTGGGAGTGGGAGGAGACTATGGGGATTTTTTCTTGTAGGAAGGCATAAGAGATCATTTTCTTGTGGAGGGAGTTTGGGTTGGGTGCCCATCTAATATGAGGAATGCTTGCATTCCTTCTTGTTCTTATTTTTTTAAGGAGCCATAAGAGTTTTGAAGGAGGCATAAGAGTGTATGGAGGCATAAGGGATACTTGAGGGAGGCATAAGAGTTGTTAGGGGAAATTGTGTTTTGCATTGGAGAATTTTTAGGAGGGCACCCATTCCCATTGGGAGGTATAAGTGACCTCCCCACATGTCTCACTCTTTTGTCTTTCTTGATAAGCCTTGTGATTTTGTTGCTTTGTTGATTTTTTTGTTGTTGAGTTGTTGGAGTTTGAATGTGAATGGAATGAATGTGAAATTATATGTTAAGTATTGTGGAAGCTAGTAGTTTCCATAAGTCGAAATCTTCTCCCATTGTAATGTGGTTAGGGCTTGGGGGCCAATGGAGGGGATGCATTCTCCTTTCCATTGGATATCTTGGTTGGGTGGAGAGCGTTGCCTCTCCCCCCATTTTGTTGTGAATCAAAAAAATCATGATGGAGCCTTCTTGTTGGTGTTGAGGAGCTTGGAAGCTCTTTTTTTTTTTTTGGAGTCCTTGAAGAGTTTCCTTCTTGAGAAAAGCCTTTTTGTTTCCCACTCAAAGTGGAAGATTGTAATATTGTTTATGTTTTAAAAGAGATGTTGAAATGCAAGTTGTAGTAATATTTGTAGTGGTTCATTCTAAAATTGTAAAGAAAAGGATTTCCTTCTCGTTAGAATGTAATAAGGAAAGAGAAATGATCAAAATGGCTATATTGTGTAAAATTTGTAAGTGCCACCTAGATTTACTCATTGAAATAGATATTAAATGCTCTATGATGAAAGTAATTCATTGTTGTTTACTAAATGAAATCATCTTGAGAGTAAATAAATTATTTAGTAAGGAAATAATCCTTTAGTGCATTATATTCAAGATGTAAACATCTTATTAGTTATTGTAGAAGGAACAAGAAGATTTATTAATTTTGCTCAAAATGTTACATTTAATCAAATAGTAACAAGTTTACACATCATCTTTGTTACATTTAGATCTTTTGATTTAATGGTCTCAAATGAATATTCAACCCTTCTCTGCAATTTGAGTATGGTCTAAATGTGCTTTATACATATAGTTATTTAAACACAATCTGACAACTTTTATATATAAATATAAAAGAAAGGGAATTAGTTTTAAAATCGTTATCAAAATAGTTACGATGTGTAATATATATAAATAGACATATTCATTAATAATGATTATATCAAATATTTATAAGATCAATGTAGTCATATAATTACTAAATGTTAATACTTATCCAAAATTAACAATATCATTATATATACATAAGTATAAATATATATTACAATTCTATAGGCACCAATACATCTTAAACAATTAAAATAAATATAAATATAAAAATTATAATACAGTATAATCCATTCGGGTTGGAAAAGTGGAGATGGAAAATGTTTTTATGGTTTTAATATTAAAATATAATAATGAATGAAAAAAGTGTTTAAAAGATATATATGTGTATATTTTTTAAAACCATATGGCTTAAAGCCCACGTGGGCTAATTTGAATTATTTTGGGAATAAAGGTGGGGAAGTGACTTCGCTCCCCCCCTCCCCCGCCACATTAAACTAAACCTCACCAATATTAAAAAAAAAAAGATGCGGCCATTCTTTTTACACAGCTGGCTTTATTCTTTTTGCGGTCACGATTATTGCTGTTGACCTATGTAAATGTATAAACCGTGGTTCAGATATTTAGCCATATACGTATATACAGTTATATATTTTTAAAATATAAACAGGAGGGTGTATATATTTATATGTATATTAGAATATACGTATACATATGTATATAGATATATATTAAGTCATTGTATTCTGTAAAGGAAATTTCAGGTTCTTAAAATTGAACCAAATATATATATATATAACACTCATTCAAGTTAAATAGTTTTAAAAAGAAAAAGAAAAAAACAAAGTGTATAAAATAAATATGTATTTACATGTAAACCCTCCTCTTAAACAACATTTTTGCAATGAGTATAAATACGCGCCTGTAGATTTAACTTCTTTAAACCAGAAATAAATGAGCAAAGTCTCATAACCCAGATAAGAAAACTTGTATTAAAAATGTAATACTATGACAAATCAATGGTAAATGGAAACAAGTAGAGCCTAGGAGAGGGATGCCAAAACTAGATCCCCAATTTTGAGTGTATCCATCCAAGAAGCTTGTGCATCCTCTTATGGCTTCCTTCCTCTTCTTCTTCTCCCTTCAAACCTGTAAGAAAAACAAAAGAAAATGAAAGAGTTAAAGTAAAAATGAGCAATAAGAGATCCATAAGGATATTTAGGGCTTCCTTGGTCCACCCTAAATCCAAGGGTGGAGAAAGATTGGATCTAAGGGTGTAGGATGCACCCTACATAACTTAAGTGATGGGAAAATTGGTGGGGATGTATTTAATTTAAGTAAGGGTAATGTTTTAATGGGGCCTAAGGGGGTTAGATTAGTTTACACACTTACCCTCTTGGTGTAATAAATCAATTTATTTTTGCATAGCTTTAAATAGCTATATAAATTATTAGTGGTATTTAATTAAATTGTGAATTAGTGTTATTTTAATAAGAAAATTTAGGAGGAGTTATTGAGCTAAGTAATAAGTGGAGCGAATGAACAATATTCATATAAAAACCTCAGAATTCATAAGTAATATTGTAGTCGTAATATTAAAATAGAGGGTCGGGTCAACTTTGTATAATGTTTAATTATTATTTCAGCCACCGTACTTTTGTGTAAGTTAAAAATCAAAAGTTAAATTAACCATGGTTAAGTCAAAAGTCGTAAAAAAAAAAAATCATAAATTACTTGTTTAATTAAATGGGTTTCTTTGGTGGAATTTTTTTTGGGCATTACACTTGGTATCAGAAATGTGGGTTCAAATTTTGGACCCTTGGGCACATTTAGAAAACATGAAACATGAACATTTAACCTAGTGCAAAATTAATTCTTTTATATCTAGAAAACCACAATGTTTGATAATTGTATGAAATAGAAAACTTAGAAAACTGAAACAATACCTGGAACAATGAACTAACTCTCTCCTTGATCTGTGCAGGAGGCACGAATTAGGCGAGGGGTCTTTTCATATAGACCTAGATATACCACCACTAGAGTAGGGTGTAGCGGCCATTCTACCTTAGATCTTATAGACGCTTCAGGACATTAATGCCGCTATGCACGGAGAGTCCTTAGGAGGACTATTTGCTAGAAATGGTATGGAGCTGTCAGTAGATGCCTAGGTATCCCCTCCACACAATGAGGAGCATAGGGAAAATAAATTCCGCACAGAGTCAGCTAGGGTAGAGTCACCACAGAGAGAACATGGGGACAGGATCTCAGGACATAGGGACAGGTCTCGGAGCCCTAGACAGAGGGTAGAACATACAGAGAGACCTAGGGGTCGTCAAACGTCAGCTGCAGACCATATTAGGGAGATCCTGAAGCTACGACCATCTCACTATTCGGGTGATACTGGCAATTTTCAGGAAGAGGCCTGGTTGGTAAGATTGAGCGGATGCTTCAAGCTCTATCCTTGTACTAGCAACACAAAAGCTCGTGTTGCGATCCATCTTCTGAGGGATGGAGCAGGAGTCTGGTGGAGGACCGAGGAGTAGAAGCTCTATGTTGATTCAGAGACAGTTACCTGAGAGCTATTTGAGGAGTGTTTTAGGAGTAGGTATTTTCCCAGGAGGTTTATACAGTAGCGGATAGATAAGTTTCATGACCTTCGTCAGGGATCGATGACTGTAGCCGAGTATGAGAGTTGATTTCTGGACCTACTCCAGTACGTCGACTATATGTAGGATGAGCAGGTATGAATTCATAGGTTTTTCTAGGGCCTGAACTTGGATTTAGGTGGCGTGGTGCGCATTCACTACCCACATACATTAGCAGAGGCCGTGGAGAAGGCCTATATTACGGAAGAGACATGGGGGAAGACGCAGTAGGCTAGAGACAGAGTTCGGAGCCATATCCAACAGATGCAGGATAATAGATCAAGAGGGTCAGTTCCTCCTCCACGAGGTGGACAGAGTGTAGCACAGGATTCATTCAGGCCACCGCAGTAGCAACAGTAGTAGACCCACCCACCTTCCATACCTCCTCAGAGATTTGATGTGAAAAGAGGACATAGTATGGATCCTCCTCTTAGGGGTCCTATCAGGACATAGGGTGTGCCGAGAGCTCAATCAGTAAAAGCTCATCAACAGAGACCTCAGCAGTCTATATCCGGATCGTCAGGATCCATAGCTCAGACATCTAGAGTACCAGCTGGAGCTGCATCTCACTAGAGAGGATGAGGAAGTTGTTATGGTTGTGGTGTTGTTGGACATCATTGGAGAGATTACCCACAGAACCCTAACAATGGTAAGACACAGAGCTCATAGCCTATTGTTGGTGATATGGCACGGATTCATTGGATCTATGTAGTGGTTGAGAACTGCCAGGTTGAGCACCAGAGTACCATGATTGAGATGACAGGTAGTATTGGTGGTGTTTCCACCTCTATATTGTTTGATTCTGGTTCTTTTGATTCATTTATTACACCATCCTTAGTAGAGCATTGTAGACTGGTGGTAGTTAGGTAGGGCCATAGTTGGGATGTTGAGATGGCTTATGGAGCCAAAATTTTTGTAGACTCCTTAGTTAAGGAGTGTGTAGTGGATTTGGGACCCTTCACCACTACTTCGGATCTTTGAATCCTTCCATTAGGATCTTATTGTGTCATATTGGGCATGGACTAGTTGTCTTCTCATAGAGCTAGAGTAGATTGTTACCATAAGACTATTTCTTGCATGGATGATCTTGGAGTGGATTTAGTGATATCAAGATTTAGGAGACCCGTTTCCATTCGCACCATCTTCGCTATGTAGCTTAAGCGGTGTGTGGGATGGGGTTGTTAGTTGTATGCTATTACAGTTAATGACAAATCAAAGGATGAGTCTAGCGGACCATCCCTTGATGACCATCCCATCTTGAGAGAGATTTTTAATGTGTTTCAAGGGGAGATACTAGGGTTACCTCCCCCACGTGAAATAGATTTCCATATAGATCTAGTTCTGGGCATAGAGCCTATCTCACGAGCACCTTATAGGATGACTACTCCTGAGCTATGTGAGCTCAAGTTGCAGCTTGATGGCCTTCTAGAGAAAGGCCTAATCCATCCTAGTGTATCCCCTTGGGGTGCACCAGTGATCTTCATGAAGAAGAAGGATGGATCTTTTCGTTTGTGTATTGACTACCGTCAGCTGAATAAAGTGACGATCAAGAATCGTTACCCCCTTCCACGCATTGATGATTTATTTTATCAGATGAAGGGGGCTACAATTTTCTCCTAGATAGATCTTAAGTCAGGGTACCATCAGCTCAAGATTACGGAGTTGGATATTCATAAGACTGTGTTCCGTACGAGATATGGCCACTACAAGTTCATAGTGGTAACTTTCGGTTTGACGAATGCCCCCACAGTGTTTATGAGTTTCATGAATGGGGTATTCAGGACTTTCCTTGATCACTTCATGCTCATTTTCCTTGACAACATTCTGGTTTACTCACGCACGCGTGAGGTGCATGAGGAGCACCTTCGCCAAGTTCTTCAGTGCCTTCGTGAGTAACATCTTTACGACAACTTGGAAAAGTGTGCGTTCCTTCATGTAGAGGTGCAATATTTGGGCCACATCATTTCTGGGGAAGGTATTGTATTTGATCCTTCTAAGATTCAAGCTATCATGGATTGGCTAGCACCCACTAGTATGACCGAGGTGTGCAGCTTCATGGGTCTAGCAGGGTATTATAGGAGGTTTGTTCAGGACTTTTCTCGGATTGCGCACCCTATCACTTCCCTTCAACGGAAAGGGAAGAATTTTTTATGGTTAGATAGATGTGAGCAGGATTTTAGTACACTTAAGGAATGCCTCATGACAAAAATTATTCTTGCAGTACCAGACCCTCAGGGTGAGTTCTACATTTGCACAGCTGCTTCTTTGGTAGGACTTGGGGGTGTGTTGATGCAAGAGGGTAGAGTATTTGCCTTTGAGTCTCGCAAACTCAAAGATTATGAGCTCAATTATCTGACTCATGATCTTGAGCTTATAGTTGTTGTGCACGCCTTAGTGTGGTGGAAATTTTTTATTCTTGGTCAGAGGTTCACACTCAGGACTGATCACTTGAGTCTTCGCCACCTCTTCACGCAGCCTAATCTCAATACTCGTCAGCGGCGTTGGATGGAGTTGCTTTGTGAGTATGACATGGAGATAGAGCATGTGAAGGGGAGGGAGAATGTGGTTGCAGACGCCTTGAGTAGATGGAGACATGTGGCTATGGCCACTTTAGTGGGCACAGATTTACGGAGCAAGATTTTGCAACAGCTTCCTCAGGACAGTTTCTACCTTGCAGCCAGAGCAGAGATTGAGTCACAGTGACCCCTTGAGGGGAGATTTGATGGATTTTCATTAGAGGCAGGTGGCCTTCTCAGACATAAAGGTCTGATATATGTTCCTAGAGATGGAGGCTTGAGACATGACATTTTGTCAGAAGCTCATCGTGCGCCTTATTCAGCCCATCCCGGGGTGAAGAAGATGCACACGACCTTGAGACAGTTATATTTTTTGAGAGGACTTCGGAGAGACGTGGCCTCATTTGTGTCACGCTTCTTAGAGTGCCAGAGGGTGAAGGCTCGGCCATTCTTTTTACACAACCGGCTTTTTTCTTTTTGCGGTCACGATTATTGTTGTTGTCCTATGTAAATGTATAAACCATGGTTAAGATATTCAGCCATATACGTATATACAGTTATATATTTTAAAAATATAAACAAGAGGGTGTATATATTTATATGTATATTAGAATATATGTATACATATCTATATAGATATATATTAAGTCATTGTATTCTGTAAAGGAAATTTCAGGTTCTTAAAATTGAACCAAATATATATATATATATATATATAACACTCATTCAAGTTAAATAGTTTTTAAAAAGAAAAAGAAAAAAAACAAAATGTATAAAATAAATATGTATTTACATGTAAACCCTCCTCTTAAACAACATTTTTGCAATGAGTATAAATACGCGCCTGTAGATTTAACTTCTTTAAACCAGAAATAAATGAGCAAAGTCTCATAACCCATATAAGAAAACTTGTATTAAAAATGTAATACTATGAAAAATCAATGGTAAATGGAAACAAGTAGACCCTAGGAGAGGTATGCCAAAACTAGATCCCCAATCTTGAGTGTATCCATCCAAGAAGCTTGTGCATCCTCTCATGGCTTCCTTCTTCATCTTCTTCTCCCTTCAAACCTGTAAGAAAAACAAAAGAAAATGAAAGAGTTAAAGTAAAAATGAGCAATAAGAGATCCATAAGGATATTTAGGGCTTCCTTGGTCCACGATAAATCCAAGGGTGGAGAAAGATTGGATCTAAGGGTGTAGGATGCACCCTACATCACTTAAGTGATGGGAAAATTGGTGGGGATGTATTTAATTTAAGTAAGGGTAATGTTTTAATGGGGCCTAAGGGGGTTAGATTAGTTTACACACTTACCCTCTTGGTGCAATAACTCAATTTATATTTGCATAGCTTTAAATAGCTATAGAAATTATTAGTGGTATTTAATTAAATTGTGAATTAGTATTATTTTAATACGAAAATTTAGGAGGAGTTATTGAGCTAAGTAATAAGTGGAGCGAATGGACAATATTCATATAAAAACCTCGGAACTCATAAGTAATATTATAGTCGTAATATTAAAATAGAGGGTTGGGTCAACTTTGTATAATGTTTAATTATTATTTCAGCCACCATGATTTTGTGTAAGTTAAAAATTGAAAGTTAAATTAACCATGGTTAAGTCGGAAGTTGTTAAAAAAAAAATTCATAAATTACTT
Organism: Taxus chinensis; assembly: GCA_019776745.2. Lineage (NCBI taxonomy): Eukaryota > Viridiplantae > Streptophyta > Pinopsida > Cupressales > Taxaceae > Taxus > Taxus chinensis. The sequence goes on along the minus strand of CM034156.1, from coordinate 518,448,846 downwards.
GTTTAATTAAATGGGTTTCTTTGGTGGATTTTTTTTTTTGGGCGTTACAATTTACATGTGTTAGAGGTACATCTTGCACACATTCTTCAAGTTAATAATTATAATGTTTTGAAGAATTTTCAAAGTATTACTCTGTAAATGTTGTATGGGAAACTCAAACCAATCAGACTAACCCTATTTAGGTATTCGAATAGGAAAGATAGCGTTTAAAGAAGAAGGAATACTAATTTTATGCACAAATGTGAATGTGAAATATCAATAACAAAAAGTGAAGCTACAAGCACCGAGGATCACTTTTCTTGAGATGTGATCTAGTCAAACCTTACAAAATAAAAATCCTTCCATGCAAGATAATGTCTCCCGGGTGAAATTTTCCTTGTCTTAGGTTCAAACTCTTATATTTTCATGATAGTTCACCAACACTTTTCACAACTACCTACACACTTTTATATCATTTTCACTTCATCTTATCTAGTAAATCAATATGATCTTATCTAACCTTAATCCACACTTGCTTGATTTATCTCACATAATCTTATGCATTTTTCATATATATAGTGACATAATTTAGGATATGTGTATTTATTGTATTTACTTTATTTCCAATCCTTTTTCATCTTTACACAAATCATTCAATCACTAATTGGATAAGGATCTAGTTTTAATTATATTTTGGTGAATTGAATTATTTAAAGTTATGTGCATCCTAAGGCATCATGCCTCGCCCATAGGGTTTTATATATCTTCACATTTAATTTGATTCATATTTATTTAAGGGTTTCTTACATTCCTAATTTATGGAAAGGAATCTAATAAAAAAATTTCAAATCTTTCCACCATGGCCATGTGAAGAAATCGCATTAATCTTGTGGATCATTTTAGTGGGGATTGCTTTTAAAATTTTCTCATAGGACTATTGATCATTTTTTTCCATGTAAAACCAAGATTTGGATTTTATTCAAGAGAAAAAATTCTTGGATTGTTTGAAAAAAATATCAAGTATTGTGTGCATCCCTCATCTGAAAATATTGAGATAATAAACCCACATAATTTCAACAAGAGGATAATTATGGATATTCATGAATCAAGACCACCCGAGTGATTTTTGGTTAGCATAAATCCTTTCATTGGATCCATCTTCATTTCAATAAAGCCATATATAGTTTGATATTTTCATAAGCATTCCAAATTATTTTAAACACAAATCATCCAACCAATTTCATCAAGGCTTTGAGAATGATGATATTATGAAAATGAATCTCTTGCAAAGTTTTATGACCATATATATCTCATGCCATGAAGAAATTGCAAAATATAAATTTCTAATATTCTTTATATTCAGTAGCTCAAATAATCCATTTAGCATAGATATCAGTTCCTTGGTGACCAATATCTAGTAACATGAATCCTCTAGCCTCATTGGAAAGACAAAAACCATAAACAAATTTATGAAAGCACTTCCCATATTTAAAACTAGCCCATGAGAAATATTTAAGCAATTTTTCAAGCCTTTATAGGAGGAATTCAAGAAGGAACCCAGTAAGAAGAATAGTAAACATGAGTGGTGGTTAGCACTTTAGAGAAGATATAACAGTTACCTTTACCTAGAAGAAGGGGGATTAGTGATCCAGTATGTGATATTTTTGCCGAATCATTGAATAATATATTGCCACAATCAAGATGTAGTTTCCTCAAATACAAAGGGAATGATAACACCACAAACTTTAAGCAAAAATTAGCTAGTTTAAAGAAAGGAGGACACCATATAGTCTAAAGCTAATTGTAAAAGCTAAGTAATAAAACATAAAAGATCAAACCTTAATAGCATAACAATGGAGATCAAATGAATCTAACATCTAATATCTAAGAATACTTACTATGTTAGATGATGACTAAATAATAGACCTAAATAGATCTAGGAAGTAATCAAATTAGGAATTTTTGCTACTCCACAAATGGTGAGAATATCTCTCCAACAAGAGGCTACAATTTCATGTTGAATGCCCTCCTACTAACCATAATGAGGGCTTTAGGAAAAGATGAACATGTGGATCCTTTTAGGAGTTTAGTCTCTTTAACATATGTCTTATATGAGGCTGCTAATAAAAGCATGGTGTAAAGTATAAAGGAATGAGGTGCACTCTTTTTATAGTTTTACTTTTGGGAGAAACTTGTATTTTTTTGCATGTGGGACTAAAAGCCCCAAATTAGATTAGAATTTATAATCATGATTAGGCCTTGCTAATCACAATTAGTGAATTACCAAGTGATTAATAGGTATGAAGCCTTAATCAACCACTTATGGTCAACTAGGATGCTAGGATAAGCTTTTGAGGCTTGCTGAGACGTTGTAGAGGTGAACGGGGTGATTTTGAGTGGTCATAAGAGGAATTTAATTCAATATTAGAGCATATTGACCAAATCAAGGGCAAAATAGGCTCAATTATTTAATAAATGCTAGTTATCTATTTTAAAGAGGATTTTGACTTACAATTCGTTGTAAAGTGGCATCCTAAATGCGAAAGGGGTTACATAATCAACAGTGTGGTTTTAATTGGATAATTTGATAAGGAACATTAGTTAATTAGAAAAAACCACTAATTATAATGGATTTGGCAAGAATAAGAGTGATTTGTGTGTGTTTGGTAATAAGATTGCAAAAATGGAATTTAGTTGTCTATATTTTCGTCTAGTTGAGGTGAAGTTAGTAATTTCACTTCAAATATTGTAAAAAAACATAAACAAGTAAATGTTTGAAGAAAAATTAGTGGAATGAAGGATGCCCCCTCAAGTGTAGAGTGGGTAATAGAAGAAGTCAATTGATGATCAAAAATATGATTGAAATGAATAGAAGAAAATGTTCAGAACGGGCATGAAACCCTTAGGTATTGAGAATGAATAAGCATAGGGATAAACGTGGTTGTTTATTGCCCCAGGTGAGTTTTTAAGAGAAACATTAGTAATGGTAGTAAATTATAATGGATAAGAAATGATTAATGGTGAAATATAGGATAAGCCCAATCTTTGCATCCAACATTTCAATAAGTAACATGTTTATATCATTTTTCCCCTGGATCTACATCATTGTCCTGTATTGAAATGAACAAAAATGTAAGATAACATGAAAATTTAAATTACTTAACATTTTTCCATTGTTATGTAACTCCATGCAACATACATAATGCAATGTAATACGAGAAAGTAAAATGATATCTAACTCAATGCTACATACATAATGCAATGCAATACAATAATTTAAACCTGCTAACATATCAAAGAAACTAGTACAATCACACGCACTCAAAAAAACAACGTTCAAGATAGTTGCAACAATGTTTTTGTTATCAATATGTAGTTTCTAAATGTTCGTGTTGTAATGATAAGGGTTAAAAATGGTGCCCTAAGCAATAACACATGTGAGGGGAAAAACGGAGGAAACAAGTAGTCCCATGGAAAATATTTCGTGTAGTATGGTATAGTCTCTGGCAACTCACTATTGCATGGGAGTACTGACGTAGCATGAAGCCGAGATTTTTCTAATGAATGTAGATCATGATGATCCACAAGTCATTTGAGACAAGAACAAGTAAGAACCTAAGAAAGATGTTTTGTAGGATAAATTTTGATGTTCGAGTACAATGCAATTGATACAGGCTTCAGCTGTGTGCATGCCATTAACCAATTTTTGAAAAAAATTGAATTTTTGCAAATTTTTAATGATTTTTCCAAATTTTTTGGGTTTTTTATTGTTTTACCAAATTTTTTGGGGTTTTTTTTATTATTTTACCAATTTGTTTGAGTTTTTTTATTGTTTTACCAATTTTTTTGGGTTTTTTTATTGTTTTACCAATTTTTTTTGGGTTTTTTGAAACATATTTGATTATTTTTTAATTTCAAAACATATTTGAATTTTTTTCATTTTCTAAGAATTTTTCTGAAGCTATGTATAGGAAAAAAACAAATATGGATGCCCCAATGACATATGGAATGTACAAGGGCAAAATACCATGTGTATGTGCAAGAAAGTGAAGATGTGAAATTACCCCCAACATTAGAAGGAAACCTTCAAAGGAAAACTCTTCATGTGCAGAACTTGAATCGGGGCCAATATGGATAGGTTGAACATGATGATGAATGTAACCCAATGACATGATAGGAAGGAGCAAGTATGCTCCCAATATAAGTTGGCCAAGAAGCGCATGATAGAAAGAAGTAGAAGATTGCTTTGAGAAAGGGGGCAAAGGTTCCCGCAAACATGGAAAAAAGGTAATATTATACACATGGATGTTCTGAACAAAGTAGAAGAACAACGTGAATGTTGTGAATGTAGCTTAGAATCCTTGCAATGAAGAAGCAATTAGCCGAAGGGATGAATCATGAGACAAGATATAGACTAGAGTAAGAGTCTAAACAAGGTCCATTAAAGACACTTGGTAACATACTAATCATGTTTTTTCATAGAGATCCAGTGTGTGCACATGGAAATTTATTACCTCTTGGAGGGAAGTCTTGATAGAAAACAAGTGAAGACACCCTAGCCAATGTGTAGGAATGATTTATTTTTCAAACTTGATATTTTTGTGAATGAATTGCGAAAGGAGAGTTGTACATTGCTCAACTGTTAACCAGGCATCCATAGCCCCGATGGATATGCATTTGATTCTAATCGCAACATTTCTCTACTGACATTCAGGCATCTATATCCCCGGTAGATATTATTGGAAATACCCCAAGAGAGAGTTATATATCATTTTACTTTTGCTTTTAGAATTTTCTTTCAACTTTGTGATTTTTGATTTGATTTATTCTTTTTATTTCTAAAAAATTATTTCATCTCTCTTGTTTGACAAGGGGTTAAGAACCCTGATGGCTTAATGGAAGGAGGCGGAAGTGCTTGTGATAATGAAATTGTCTAGTGTCAACAAATATGTCCAAAATTTCTTTACAACAAGTTTTTTAGATGTTAATTATCATAGGATCTCTATGAGGTCAGTCGTTATTTAAGTTACTAAGGTGATAAAATACCAAGGCCAAATGGATACCATACAGATAAATGTCACAAAATGTGTGCAAATTTGTTAACCACAATATCACTGAAGGGATGAAAATGGTAGGAAGACTTGCAGAAGAGGAGCAAGAAAAGGAAGAAAGCACATCCATGTGTATGTAATACCTAATTGCAATGTTTTTTCATTTACCTTTGATATATATATATATATAATGTTTTTTCATTTTTTTGTATTTTTGTCTTTTTTGAAAAGTGGGATCGACAAGGTCATTTGGCATGATAAGATCCAACAACAATGTTATTGATTTCCTTAATAAGGAATACTAGGCGTGTTTTCTTATCAAGAGTCATATTATCCCTGATCTCAATGATCATGGTGAGCTCATACTCAACAAATGACTACAATTTATTTTGAAACGTGGATTTTGTCATGTGGGAGCTTGAATTCCCTATCTAGAGATTTTCTGCACTTTGCACCATAGTTGATGGTTGTGTTGATGTATATTTTTGAATCTTGTTTGATTCTAAACTTTAAGATTGTTTAAATTGTTGTGAGATTTGGAGCTCCTGGAATTTTTTATCTTAGATCCTGGATAAAGGGACCGTTTTGGTTTCTTATAAGCTATAACGTGACTTCTCTGATCCCGATAAGTGGGAGAAGAAAATGGATGAATAGAAATTGATGGGATAAATGACAGTGGACTTGCCACAATCATTAATAGAAGGATAATACGATGAATGCAAAGGTTATGGTCCAAGAGATTGAAGAGGATGGGCTACCAGGAGATGTACCATAGACTGAAGATAAAGGGATACCAGGATGTGGCCCTAAGAATGAAGATGAAGTACTGTTCTGGAGGCGTCCCATAAATAGAATACAATGGTCTACTAGGATGTGGCCCAAGAAACAAAGATGAGGGACTTCTAGGACGTGCCCCCAGTATAGACGAAGAGGTTCTACCTAGATGTGAGCCACATATAAAAGAAAATGGGCTACCAGGAGGTGAGCCACACATAGTATAGACAAAGGGCTACTTGGAGGTGCCCCACATACAGAAGCAGATGGTAGGCTACCAAGTGGTGACCCAAGGTGAGAAGAAAATGGGCTAATAGGAGGTGAGCCACAAATAGATGATGAAGAGAAACTTGGAGGTGCCCCACATATAGAAGATTAGACAATGGGCTACCAGCTGGCAACCCAAAGTGAGATTGTGATTGAGAAATCATGATATGCAAATAACGATGTAAAGAAAAGATAGGATCTTCCTTAATGGTATTAGGACATTCTTTAATATTTCGAGAAAAGGAATTAATTTCTTCTTCCCAATACACAAGCGTATTGAAGTTGAAGATTAAATCCTTGATTGTAATCCTATAAGTAAATTTCTATCGTGTAACCCCGGGATTCTATGATAATCATATTCTCATCTCAAGATGAATAGATCGATAGGGGTATTTTTTCTTTGACCATAGGAGGTTGACTAGAAGAAATGGGTCCAACTGGCATGGAATATTGAGAAGATGATGACTCAAGAGATGAAGTATATTTGGATCTAGATGTCTCGTGAGTAGACAGAAGACATGGCTTTGAGATAGATGATTGGTATTGGCTTTCATAGAAGGTGTCATATTTCCAAGAAACAACGAGGATCGTGCAAAAAATCATCATATGATTGCAGCATAGGAGTCTTCTGAGGTGTTTACGACGTATGCAGTCAACTTAGATTATTGCAACATGGGAGTGGACTTAGAATATTGTGACATAGGTTTCAAATTTGATTATTGCGACACGAAAGTCATCTTAGATGATTGCGACATGGGTGTCGACTTAGGAGATTGTGACATAGGATTCTACTTAGATGAATGTGAAGTAGGTGTCAACTTAGATGAATGTGACATGTAAGTGTTGACTTAGGAGATGAATTTGGGGTCACCCAGATCTACAATGGAGGAGGAGGTTGTCGAGGCAAAAAATAAGGGAGGTCTTGCAAATCAAGGGAGGGTCGTGGCTCAAGTACCAAAATTAGATGTTTGAGTAGCGATACATAGGGCAACACAGATCTTCAAAGGAGGAAGATGCCATTTAGGTGACTAATAAGGGGAGTCTTCCAAAGAAAGGGATAACTATGAATTAAGATTCGAATTATATGAATAACTCTAATGAAAAATTTTAGAAGATTGAGGTGAATCTGAAGAATCAGAATATTATTTTGGATCAGAGTCAGAAGAAAAGTGGGAGGAACCTGAATAATAATTTGGATTAGAAGCATCTAAACCATACCACCGACTATGAGATGAAGGTGGGGAATAGGGTACCCGAATGGGATCTCAAGCGTGAAGAACCAAACGAGGCTTAGCCACGATGGGCATATTTTGATGGGAATGTCAAGCCTTTGATTCCTTAGTATCGTATGTATAAGGAACCTCACGATAGTTGGTCATTGTTGGAAAATTCCTAGACCTAAATAGCATATTTTTTCCAAAGGGAATCTAAGGAAAATAGGTATCACAATGAAATAATTTTGACAAATCAACAAGGTTTGGTAAATAAGTTATAGCTGTAAATGTAAAAAAAATGATCAAAATTGGTAAACAAAAAGGACACAAGGGAAAATTATTTTCCTATGTTCAATTTGACGCAAGAGTTGCTTGATAAGGGATTTTTTTTCTAATGTTTAAAAAATGTGTAGAAGTACTATAATGATCTTAGGAAAAAACAAAGGGATGGGACCTTAAGGTACAACACAAAAGGTTTCCACTAAGGTATTTTTTAAAATGGACCCTAGATAAATTTTTGCAATGTAACGATGTTTAATTCATCTCAACAAAGAATAATGACTATAGAATAGCCACGAATTAAATTACTCAATGTGAACCCTAGAATAAAGAACATAGAATAATCTACTCTAACAAGGTAATATACGACACAAGTTTTCCTTAGAATAATATAATGGCATACAATGCTAAAACTTTAGCTACACCAAATAATTTAATGTCTAAGATTCATCTAAATAGGTTTGCAACCAAATAGTGACAACACAATATCACCAGTTAGGTCAAGTTTGCAAGAAAATAAGGCCTAAATGATAAGAGAATGTTGACACAATATTCTAACAAGATATACTAAAATCCAGTTTCTAAACACTAACAAATTCTAAGCTTTGTAAAATGGATGATACAAATGCGAGCAGTGTAACAATGTTATTTGGACACGTAATCATACTTTACGAGAAAGTAATATTTTAGTATCAAAATGGCACTATAGCGATGTTAGCAAAGTAACCTCAACACTCAAAAAACTCAAGAAAATGCTAGGGTGTAAAACAACATCTAAGAATATTAATAAATTGTTATGTGTGCAAGCAGCGTAACCCTACAATATAGATGATTTAGGCCTAATTTCACAATGGAAACAAGACGTAAATATCTCAATTATATGGCTACAATGTGGGCAGCGTAACAACTCAAAAGAATGACAAGGATGAAATCACCTAACTACGATGATAATAAGTCTCAAATATGGGTCTTTAAGACAAGGGGGGCCTACTAGATCAGTGAGTAAGTACCATGCACACTTTCAACACTTGTGCTCCGAACATTACAACCTAGTTGCACAAGTAGAATACAAAAGTGGTGAACATGTGATATCTAGTGGTATTTGTATATGTTGTTTCCTTTTGTCCAAAAATGGGCAACAAGAAAACAAGGGTGTAGACCAAGTGGTGTTGAAATAAACTTGGTGTTATTTTGGCAGAGTTTCACCTTGTCTTAGGAAAAGTGAAAAACTAGGAAAAAATGACAGTAAGTAGATTTCATGATGAAAATCATGCGGTTTCAACTTTAAGAAATTATTTCCCTTGTTCGAAAATAAAATGAATCTAAAAAAGTTGTCACTTTGTGAGAGCTCTCAAGTATAATAACTAAGACAAAAACAATGGCTCCAAGTGGGCAAGATTCCTAGGTAGTTCTCTCTCTAGGTGTCACAAGATATCAAGGAGCAACCTTGATTTACCAAGGTTTCCCAAGGAGTATCTAGACTTTATTTTACCCCCTTTAGTATAATGAGTCACCGAAGTGGGTTCAATTATACTTTCATTGGGGTCACAATACGGATATATTTGACTATAATCTCACCAAGGAGTACTAATCAATTTGGTAGTGTGGAGCACTTTCCCATTTCATTCACAAGGTTCCCTCTTGCATGAACTAATTTGGGGTTCCTAGGACCACCCCCATTGTTGTATCTTAAGGCTTATGCTAAAGGGGTTATGTCCTAGTTTTAAGTGGATGAGTCGTAGCTCTTTATTGAAACTCTATAATAACGGTGTTTTGAATGGTGTGTTGGTGTATTTTTTATCTTTTGGATTAAGCAATTTGGTTTAGACCACCAATGGCAACCTACAACACACGTGAATGTTAGATTTTGGTTTGAAGAGAGCTCTTCTTTCTTTGACAAGCATTTTAGGTACTTCACAAAAATGATTAGTAGTTCAAAAAGGTTCACAATATCATAGAAATAGGATTAAGTGTTGTTTTTTTTTTCTCAAGATCACACTAGGTGCAAGAGAAGAGCATACACAACAAATAATCCAAACTAAAAATAGAAATGAAAATCTTGTAAATCAACTAACTACTATGAACATTTGCAATGTAAGGTTTATTCCCAAATAATCCAAGTGCTTCTTAATGGGAGAATAATAATTGATTTTGGTTCCCAAGATCACTCTAGTTGCAAGGGAAGAGCATACACAAATTTTTAGCCTTGATTCTTTATTAAGTGAAAAATCTCTTAAACTAAAAGATGAAGTATATTCTAAAATAGAAAAAAGTGGTTTAGAAGTGCTTTTGATTCCTAAGATCATAATAAGTGCAAGGAAAGAGCATACACACCCTATTTTAAACTCAAATAAAGCATGAAAAATCACTTATCAAACCCTAAGTCAATTTTAGGAAAAAATTACTTATCAAACCTTAAGTAAATTTTGTTTGGATTATTGCTCTAAAATTAGGAAATTAATCAAAACAACTAAAATCCTTTAAAAATGAAAAAAACTCTAAAAAATGAAAATCATGAACTTTGGAAAAAAAAATTACTTGAGTGTACACGCGTGTCCCTGAGTGGACAGGCATAGGTTTTGAAGCATAGGCATGCCCCTAAAATCACAAGCGTAGCTTTAAGACCATAAGCATGGATCTATCAAAATTACATAGTCCATAGTGCACAGGCGCAACTAGAGAGGCGTAGGCGCAAGCTTAACTCAGAGACAAAAGTTACAGTGTTGCACAGGCACAACCAGAGAGGCACATGTGCACTTCCTGATGCACAGGCACATTTTCAATGCATAGGTACACGTCTGTATGCAAAGGTGCACTCTTCAATGCACATGGACGTGCTTTTCCTGTACGTGGCCAAAATCCAAATTTTGAACAAAATTTCTTCAAAAAGCTCCAATATTTGGTATTTTGAGGCAATTTTGAAAGGGCTTCACCTCCTTATATCCTGCAAAAAGCATGAAAACAAAACTTCTACCACTAATCTAGTTAAAACAACTTTCAAAAATGGAAATAGATCTATAAAATTTGAAAATTACTCAAAAACTATGAAATTAATCTAAAAAGCTTGAAAGTACTCTAGAAAGGTTGAAAGTAAACTAGAAAACTTGAAAATAATCTAGGAAACTTAAAACTAATATAAAACTCGGAATGAAAATATTTGAAACTAAGTTAAAAATATTTAAAATTTAATGCAATGGGGTTTGAGTCCCACCGGGTGTGCCAAATGATAACACCCCAAACTTTTAGCACAAATTAGCTAGTTTAAAGCAAGACTAACACCACATAATCTAAAGCTAATTGCAAAAGCTAAGGAATGAAAAATCAACGATAAAATCTTAATAATGTAACGATGGAGATTAAATGAAACTAACATCTAATATCTAGGCATGTTGACTATGTTAGATGATGACTAAACAATAGAGCTAAATAGATCTAGGAAGCAATCAAATTGGGAATGGTTGCTAATCCACAAATGGTGAGAATATCTCTCCAACAAAAGACTACAATGTCATGTTGAATACCCTCCTACTAACCATAATGAAGGTTGTAGGAAAATATGAACATGTGGATCCTTTAAGGAGTTAGGTTCTTTAACATATGTCTTATATGAGGCTACTAATAAAAGCATGGTGTAAAGTATAAAGTAATGAGGTGCACTCTTTTTATAGTTTTCCTTTGGGCATAAACTTGTATTTTGGTGCCTATGGGACTAAAAGCCCCAAAATATATTAGAATTTCTAATCATGATTAAGCATTGCTAAACACAATTTGTGAATTACCAAGTGATTAAGAGGTATGAAGCCTTAATCAATTGCTTAGGGTCAACTAGGAGGCTAGGATAAGCTTTTGAGGTTTGTTGAGACATTGTGGAGGTGAATAGGGTGATTTTGAGTGGTCATAATAGGGGTTTAAGTCAATATTAGGGAATATTGACCAAATCAAGGGAAAAATAGGCTCAATTAGCTAATAAACGCTAATTGTCTGTTTTGAAGAGGATTTTGACTTACAATTCGTCATAAAGTGGCATCCTGAATGTGAAAGGGGTTACACAATCAACAATGTGGTGTTAATTGGATAATTTGGTAAGGAACGTTAGTTAATTATCAAAAACCACTCATTATAATGGATTTGGCAAGAATAAGAGTGATTTGTGTGCGTTTGGAAATAACATTACAAAAGTTGAATTTAGCTGTCTACATTTACCCCTTTTTGAGGTGAAGATAGTAATTTCACTTCAAATATAGTAGACAAGCATAAACAAGTAAATGATTGAAGAAAAATTAGTGGAATGAAGGATGCCCCCTCGAGTGTTGAGTAGGTGATAGAAGAAGTCAATCGACAATCAAAAATATGATTGAAGTGGATAGAAGAAAATAGGCCAGAACAGGTGTGAAACCCTTAGGTATTGAGAATGAATAAGGATATGTATAAATGTGGTTTTTTATTGCCCCGGATGAGTTTTTAAGTGAAAAATTAGTATGGGTAATAAATGATAATGGAGAAGAAATGATTAATGGTGAAATATAGGACAAGCCCAATATTTGCAGTAAGTATTTAAGAATTACATTAAAATTTTGAATTTTTCTTCCTCAATAAGAGTATGAATGAATCATCTAGAAAGTGACCATTAACTAGTTATGTAGGTTTTAATACTTTTAGAGAGATGCTTTTGGAAAAACCATGACCTATCACATTCACAATAAGATAGCCAAAGCCCTGTAAAACTAGCATATACAATTAAGGGGCTAGATGGAAACCTTCACAAATTGAATGATAAAGAAAAAAGTATTCATAACTGAATGCATTAATTAAAAGGTAAGTTGTGGCATGTGAAAATTATATTTGAATATATTGAATAAAAGGGGTGCAAAAACCTAAAGATTTATGTATAGCCAAAATGAACACCTATTCTATATGATCATAGGATTTATTAAAGTCAATTTTTACAAATATAGCTATTTTATTACAGTTTTGATCCCATTCCATTCCTTCCTGGACTCTAATAACAATTTCACGAAAGTATCTACTTTTTATGAAACATGTATTCTTAAGGCTGGAAAATTCAAGGAAGATTTGGGGAAGTAGAAAAACTAGGGATTTGGTAGGAGAAAATGAGAAAAATGATTATAAGACAATATAATTACAAATTAGCTTAGGGTAACCCATTTTGAGAATGAACTTGATGTATCCTGTATTATTAAACTGATTGAGGGAGTTGGTATAGAAAGCCTCAATAAATATCTGGTAAAGATCATTTTCCAACGTGTCACATAGAGAAGTATAGATTCCGCAAGGAATGTTATCACATCTAGGTGATTTTTGATTGTCCATTTATGAAACCACTTCATGGATATATTCAATGGTAAGAAATATATATCATAGACATGTTCCTTTGGGATTATAAAGGATTACGAGGCATGGCTAAAGGAATTTTTGAAGAGGTTGTTTTAACTTGGAGGATGATTCCTGAGATTAGAAAACCCACTGGTAGTGGTGGATGAAGGCTTGCACAATGTCAAGCACTTATATGAGTAATTGGTTAGATTATCAAATGGATTTAATTTTCTAGTGTGAGTGGTTAACTTTTAGCATATGAAATAATTATTTGAAAACTTTATCACCCACTTTGAGCTAGTGAATTTTGGATTTTATTTGATAATTCTGAGCATTGTAAGTATTTTTGATTTCAAGGTGTTGTCTTGGTGCTTGTAGACACAAAATCTATGAACTTGGGTACATTTCTAGGTCCTAAAGAGTACTAATATATACATGATTCCTAAGCAAGAAAATTAGTGGTTGACAATTCCTTTTATCATTTTTACTTTATCTCTTGCACCTTACTGGATTAAAACATCTTACAACATATACATTACATTAAATTACAACATATATCAGTATTATACATTACAACATATATTAAACATATTTTTATATGTTATTTATAATTTTAAACTAGCATAGATATCTTAAATACATCTATCTAAAAGACACCGAGATATATCAATCTCGAGGTGCCTATATTGGAATTCTCACATAAATTAGATAGGCACCTCAAGATTGATATCTCTCGATATCTTTTAAATAGATGTATTTAAGATATCTATACTAGTTATTAAATATAGATTTATTAAATTTTAATTACAAATATAAAAAAAATATTTATATGTTTTATAAAATAAATCTAAAAGTAACAACTACATTAAATATTATAAAAATATATTTATATCTTTTAATTATAAAATAATCTAAAAGTAAAAACTAAAATAAAACTAACCTAAAAGTAAAAATACAGCTAAAAGTAAAAACTAACCTAAGTATGTTTATATATTTTATAAATACATGTAAACTAGCAGTTGCATGTGTACAATGCAATGTGAATGCCAAATAGTATTTGTTATTTGATTTAGAGGGATAGTTATTACTTTAATAGTTGATGTTGATAAGGGGTGTGATTGACAATTCTAATTTTCTATTAAAGACAAAATAAATCTTGCAAAGTACATTGGAAGGGATGTTAAATAATAGTTAGTTGTCTAATAATCGAATATAAATGCAAGTGAGATATGTAAGTTTGCTAACACTCACTCTCTAGAATGTAGTGAATGTTAAGTGTTTACGTCAAAGTAGATTGAAAGAATGAATAAGTGCTTTAACATATTAGTTCTCCAAGAAACATAAATGAGATAAAATATGCAAGCATATATAAACAAGTCTCAAATGGTTAGGGTACATTCCAGAGTACTATATTAACTCAAAAAGTTTAAGAGCATAATTTTCAGAGTTATTTTTTGTATATCCTACAATCATGGCATTCCATGAGACCACGTATCTTTAAGGAATTTTGCAAACAAAAATCCACTTTCCATTATACTTTGATGGATGTTCATACCTTGTGCTAAGGCTCCCATATTGGTATAGAAAGGGAGTATGCTGAAAAAGGTTGTGGAGGCTGGGTTTGCACTTGTCAAATGCATTCACCTAAAAGTTATGAAGCCATTGTCAAAAAACCCATATTATGTATCCTACAATCATTCAAGTCCATGAGATCACATCTTCTTGAGGAATTTTATCATAAAGTTCACATGCCTTGTGTATGCTTCCACATTTTGCATACCTGTCTACCATGACACTTACAACTACATCTAACAAAACTCAACTTTCCATTATAATTTGATGGATGTCCATGTCCTCCTTCAAAGATCCCATTTCGGCACAGGCCGGGATGATGATGGAAAAGGTTGTGGAGTCTATGAAAAGTCTCGTATCTATTATTCTTTGGTGAATGTTCATCCCTTGTTTTGACATAGGATGGAAGTATGCTAGCAAAGGGGAACTGATATTTAGGATGGCTACCTGCTAGTTGCATCTGGTGAAACAAATTCAATGCTTCATGATGATGGTCATTTCTTATGTAAGTTGCAATTATAATACTTCATGAGAAGGGGTTACAAATAATGAACCAAAATATATATATATATATATATTTAGAAAATAAACTTCTACAAGATTCCAAATGTAACATTGTATCTTCCATAACAAAATTGTACCATATTTTAGAATATCTATATAAATACAAGGGTATGAGCATAAACTAAAAATGATCTAAAAGTAAGTTTTGAATAAGCCCCCACCCTCCATTAGAAATGTATTCTTTTGGCACAAAGATCTCTGCATATCTGAAGCGCAAAGATGAAGTTCCTTTTGAATCACTTGTATCGTATTGTGAATTTTATTTTAATCTATTGAAGAAATCAACTAATTGTTTGACAAAGTGACAGAATTGAGTCTTGATATTGTCTAACCTGTATGGGGACTCTAACAATGTTTTAATGTTGTTTTATTCATTGATAAGCTGTGGGAAAACCTTTAAATCACTTGTATTTCTCATGAGTATTTGATCTTGGTTGAAATTTTGTCCTAATTAGTGTAAACAGTCCTATGTAAGATTTTTTTCATGTTTATGGTAGGATTGTCTTTAGTGCTCTCTAACCTTGATTGCACTAAAATATGTTTACATTAACTCTACATGCATTTCTAATTAATCTCAATCCACATAGGTGAAATAAAATGACGTGTGTTTTAAGAATTTTTTTTGAGAAGCTCCCAATTATCTGTGTTACATAATACAATAACAACCAAAACATACAATGTGTTTTTTTAATTAACAAACAAATGTAAGCATCTCGATTACTTATCAAAAATACTTCCACAATGACAGAATTCCTGATTTAACAATATGAATAATTATAATTATGGCCTTAAATCCCTAGTTTATATAAATAGGTTCCTCTGATATAATGGTAGGAACAACTTATATCATGGAACTTAATCCCTGTGTAGAAAACATTCTCCTTTGTCACCCAAAATAGATAGAGGTGAAACCAAAAATCTCAGTGTGATTAATCAGAACTATTCCACGAGGCTTTAGGCCCCCTTTCTAGAGTTGAGAAATCCTTGATAAATTTTCTCAAGCTTCAGTAAATTCTCACAAAGATTACGAACAAGGGAGAGAATGCTCAACAAACAAAAAAATCAAATGCACTTACAAGCCATCCATATCCTATAAATTATAGATTTCCATCTCTTTCACTCACATATTGTCATTGCCAAGAAGCTTCTACAATATCTTCACCAATGTTACTTATATTCACAATGTTTTTAAAATCAATCTTAATGAATTGTAATCTAGAGGTATCACAAACACTGTATTATCAAGAATCAAATTTCTCATTCATTTCCGAATATAATGAAAACATGCAACAATATAACCATCTTCACTACTAATATTAATGATAGGAAAATGAAAGAGAATGAAAAACGCACAATAATGATATTCCAATGAGAATTCCCAAATTTTCACGGCAGATCATAGACCCTATTTGGTACTTTAGCCTTCCCACTAAACCCATAGGCTATACCAAAAAATGGTTAATTCTTCGTCCCATTTTTTCCAAACTCTTTATAATTTTTCACTCACTCTTTTTTCTACTCTGGTTTTTTAACATCTATAGCTTTCACTAGCAGAATCCATCATCTACTAGTTCTGTAAGAACTACAAATCTCCAAATGCAGAAGTAAATTTGAACATTCAAAATGAATCTACAATTGAATTCCAATATTTTACAATTAAATCCCCAAGCGCATGTGCACTCACAATCTAGCCTTCCTCTCTTGTATCTCATTAGATCATACATTCATTTAAATTTGTCTTCTAAGGAAACAAAAGCTTCGAAAGTATAGTATTATTATGGAGAAATTTTTGTCAAAATATACATGATATACATTCATAACCCCAGTGAACCACATCATTTTCTCCAAAATCAATGTCATACAATTAACACCAAAACACATAATTCTAAGAAAAAAATCAAACAGTTTCAATGAGATACTCACAAATTTTGTAGAATAAAGGTATATACCTAGTTTATTTTCATTGAAACCTAATTGGTATGGCCTAAACCAACTAGGGAATAAAGTAAATTTTATTCATTATCCACAACTATCCTTCCTGTCAACAACTCCAAAAGATCAATTTCATAACTGTATACATCATATTTCTCACTAAACCTTGATGTTCTTGCATATTCAAGGTCAATGTAACCAATGTTACCCATAACATAGGTAGAGGTGTGGGTTTTGGTCAAGGAAATGCACTTGGCAATGCCAAAGTCTGAAAAATGTGTTTCAAAATTATCATCCAAAAGAATGTTATAAGTATTCACATCCCTGTTAACAACGCTCTATAAAATCCTATATGGAAAAGACTTACAATTTCAGAAGATGTTCCAAATCCCCCACATATCCTTGAATGGGTCCAAAAAGTTTATTATTAAAAATGTCCCTAGGATTTCATGTTAAATCAGAGATCAACAAAACATTTGGAAGTATTTCACATCTATCATTTAGATGGTAAATTTCACTCTAAACACAATTCTTAATAGCCTATTAGAAGTATAACAGTATAACAAAAAAATAACTGAACTCACAATGTATCTAAATTTATAATATATCCTAGCTCTATCAGAATTTCTCCCTTAATATTGTTTGAGGAAAGATTCCTATAAAAACAATAACATAATATTGTTAGACTCATTAGACCAAGGGGGTATTATATGTGTCTGCTTAATGTGCTTGAAAAAACCCTTCTACAATTATCATATACATGATCAATTAGCAACACAAAATATAATCTGAAATAAATTACAAATAATCAAGGCTTCCAAGCTTATGAAACATAACAAATTAATATATACTTCAATCAATATTAAAACCAACCTAAATTTCCTTTAGAGACAACACTCTCTTCTTTATCGTAGGAGAAAGAGAATAAAAATATCATATTCTTGCCCAGCTAAGTGTTGTAGCTTATCCTATAGAAAAGCAAAAGAAGAAGTTAAAGATTTGTCATAACAAAATAACAAGTGAAATTAAGTGCTTGTAATCTTCACACATACTCTTTTATCAACCATCCATTTCATCTAAAAAATAATTCTCTATAGTTTATATAATGCATTTTTAGAGTACTAAGATTTAAAAGCTTACACCTAAATTAGATCTCAAATTTGCATCAAAATATTACAAAATGGATCAACTACAAATAAATTGTTTATTTATCAGTATTATACTGATCATATTTGTGCCACATAGGAGATTAATCTCATTAATCGGGATTATTCATGTAAAAAGGAGGAGAAATTACAAAATCTCAAAGACTTTTACTATGAGGAGGGAGCTTCATCTATATCTACACTTCAAGAGGATGAAAATTTGATTGAAAATGACCTGTAAACAAGGGAGATCATAAAATCTAATTCAAAAACAAATAAAGAAAAGGAAATCCCAATTCTAATCTCTACCAGAAAGAAAAACTCGTTTTCCACACTCGCAACCGCAAAAAATACAAATATTAGTTTGATTGTAGTTGTAAATCTAAAGGCCTCCTTTTCTTACAAGAATGTTTTACTAAAACAATAAAATTGATTGCAAAATAGTGTAAATTAGTGTTTATGTATTTGAATAGATTTACTTCGAATAAGAAATCAATTAACTTATACATACCTTGGTATAGTAATCTTTCTAGATCCTCCTGACAATCTGATGGCCACCCAAATCAAACGCCTTGAACTTGATTTTCCATATACTGAGTTCCTCAAATATGGGATACTGTGTCAGTTGATGTTGCACTATTATCTGGCATGCCAAGTCAAAATCAGATAAGAAAAGGAAATCACTATTCCATTCCTCACTACCCTACAAAGAAAAATGCAACAACCATCAAGATGTTATGCAAACCCTTAACAATTCTTCCAACATATGATACCAGATCACAGTTCACAAAATTAAAATATGGAAGGAAAGAGGATGGCCACCAAGTGTGACAAAATGCCTTTAATCAGAAAGCTAGGAATTTTTGGTTCTACAAAAAGATAAAATTTTGAATGGCTTCTAATGTCTTCTACTAGCTTGCAATTTTCATATTCTGTGAGGAGAAATTTTACATATCCTATAATCATTGTAGTTCACAAAAACATACCTCTTTAAGGAATTCTTTCAAATAGTACACCTACGTTGTGTGTGCTCCTATAGCTGAACTAAATAAAGCTCTCAATTAAAATTTGGTGGATGTCTATGCTTACTATAGCTAAAATAAATAAATATTTCCATTAAAATTTGATGGATGTCAATGCCTCGTTCAAAAGCTCCCATTTTCATATAGGGTAGGAGGATAACTACTACGGGATGTCTAAATGCTTGGAACAATGCAGAAAGAACTTGAGGACCCTGTCATGCTTAAATTGGTAAATACCAATCTCTACAAATCCCAACTATCATTTAGGTTGGGCCACTCCGTGCTTCAGCTTTGTCTTGGCCTTATCATATATTTCAAAGATAATACATTGTGAAAGAGAAATATCACTTTGTTCCCCAAAGTGATATGTTGAGATGATTTTGTTGGATAAATTTGTTGTTTTCTATGTAATTAATTTGAGCATGGACTTTATTTGAGGTCTATGTTATGTATTCTTTTGGTCTTATTAACTTAGACTTATGAATATTTCAGCTACCATAGTTCCTCCTACAATTTTTTGTCAATTTACTTCTTGAATGACATGAACCAGAGAGAAAGGCCAGTCTCCTCATGAGACCCCTACCAAGATCGAAACACTCGAAAAAAACAAAGCAGTGGAGAAAATAAAATAATTCATAAGACAGGAAAAAAAAACCCGAGACAATATTCACATATGCATAGAAGCAACAAATTACAGAATCAATGAAACAATGACAAATATGAAGTCGATTTATAAAGAGTATGAATGCAAACTCACTAATAGCCATCACGAAGTCCGCCAAACTTATCATGATCAGTAGTACCCTAGCAGTAAAAATGTATCTTCCCACAATAAAGCCTAGGAACAATGATGATTTAAATAGCTATAAAAACAACCATCAACATTTGAATAAAACAAAAATGCTAAATATACCCCGCATTTATGCAAGTGCTAAAACGGGAAACTACTAAAAACAACAAAAAAAGTAAAAAAAGAAAAATGTCCATTAAAACATCAAAACACCCATCAAATTTAGGACAGTGGTGTAAATGACTGCATACCCTTTACTATAGGGGGGACGCCTTAAGCGCATTTATTACCACTAATATTTTCAAACTTATTCACACTTATTATTTATCCAACAATAATGATCTTCCAATAAAAATTAATATGGTTAGTTACCATGAATTTCCTTCCCAGTAATATTTTCACACTTATTTACACTTATTATTTATCTCACAATAATTATCTTCTAATAAAAAATTTAAATAGTTACTTAAGGTGAATTTCTTTCGGAGTAATATCTTCACACTTACTATTTCGAAACATGATCTATAATTTATCTTAGAAACAAACATTTGATCAAAATCTTAAAATAATATTAAAATGTTGATTTCAAATCAAAAAACCCCATTTTAATTAAAGGAAAGGATTAAATAATACAACGTGGAGGCTATTGAATTTAAAAACACACATCTCTTCTGTGGTTAATTGTGAAGTAATCTGCGTTCTCATCTTCTATAGTTAATTGTTCATGTCTATGAGAGAATTTGAATAACGAGACTTTGTTTCAGTGCAATATGAGACCAAAACTATTTCATTCCCATTAAAACGACGGTGAAATTTAACATGGCGTATGCAAAAAATCACATTCTTGATGACCAATGCAACATGTGGATGGGGAAAACTTTTACAAACATTAAACATTTGTTATTTTGAGTAGGGGAGAGGACCCTATAGCCATGACCTAATTTTAGGGGCACATAGATATATGTAGGTATGTTGGTAGTGTACAAAAATTATATCATCATGTAGCGTATGATCATGCCATATCAACATTTATGTTTCACTTGTTTATTTGGAGGGAAAAGTAGTTTTGAATTGATTTAATAGAAAGAAAATCAATATAAAGCATTTGAAAGAGGGACCAATGACCGAGCGCCCTATGTGTCACATTCTCATTAACTCTTAAAAAGTGTCATTAACCAAAAAATGAACAACTATTGGTACTTTTTCCAACAACCTATGGTGAAAAGAGATGTACATGTTTTGGTGCATGCTAAGTTATAGGGTTCTCTCCCCTACTTCGACTTTCGTGGATTGCTCTATGAAAAATACTAATCTTATGTTAGTAACGTCTTGTAAAATTCATATTTCTTCTTAGATTAACACATATTCATTGTGTTAATGGTTACTTCACTAATGATTTTTTTTCTCATTTTGTTTGAAGACATGAACAATATACATCAAATTATGTATTACCTTGACATTTGTTGCTTAACTTCAAGCTTGGGTATTCAATGGAAAAAAACTCTATGTTCCAAGCAATCCTTCATGCCTCCTCCTTCTTGGTCATATGATTTTAAATGGAAGTGGATACAACATGGTGAAACCAACTGATTTATGAGTATTCATTTTGCATTCCAAGCAGCCCTTTTCCACATTTAATAGCATTTGGTTGATAGACTAGAAAATAAGCTCTCTTACTAGCTCACTAAGTCCCTCATCTTGGTGGGAAAGTTTCATATTTAATCCAAAGTTCTTGCTACCACCCATGTCTACTACTCATCATGTTGGGCTCCTTCACGAGATTCTTACAAAAATCTTGAAGAGTTGCTCAAATATTTTTAATGGGAAAGTTCTAAATTCAGTAAAGGATTTCATAGGGTGGTTTGGGAAATATTTTTCCTTCCCAAGGATTCTAGAGGCCTCAAATTGCTTAAAATTGGGCATCAAAGAGCTACCCTTTGTGCAAAATGGATCATTTGTGCCATTGAAGGTCAGGAAGTCTAGAAGATTTTTCTATTGAATTGCATATTTGAAGGAATTGTGTGTGGGCACAGGACCTAGTAAGGTCTTGGCTTTCAAAAACTTCTTATTATCGAAGCCATGGTGAAAGTGGTCAACTCTTTTGTGGTCAAAAGCATATGCAAGGCTTGTGAGAGGATTAAATTATGGCTTCTATGAGATGATGATGGGTTCGAAAATGGTCTTTCCATAAATGTGCATTTTTTTGGGTGGTCTCATGTTATTAATTTCCATAGTGTTCTTCTTAAATAGATGCCCAAGGTGCACGCCCTCAATATTTTTCAGACAATGGATTTTCTTTGTACATGACATTTTTGTAGCTAAACTAGGAAATTTCTTTATTTGCAAAAAGTAAAAGCTAAATTATAATTGGCCAATAATGACCAAGAACACTTTTAAGAAATTATGGATCTTATCCCTAAGGAAATCCTCCTCAAAATTAGATTTTTTTCTTCTAACTTCTAGTTGAAAGATTAGAAATAATATCCAAATACACCATTTCAAAAGTACTCGCTCGATAAGGGTTGTAAGTTGTTCACATGAAATCTACTCACGGTGGATAAGCTCAATTACTGGTGGTCCCTTTAACCCACTTAGCATTTTTGGAAGAGTATATTTACAACTATCTATAATATCATTGTTAAATCCAAGATTTCTCAATTTTTTTGGTGTCTAATCTATCACTTCCATCTCCTCATCCATAGTTTTATCCATTTAGAAGTACCACATCTACAATGTCTTTTGTGCATAGATGCATTGTGACCATCATTTAGCTTTTTGGTTCTACCAGAAAGCTCAAATTATTATTTCTTGATTCATGATTTTTTCAAATCTTTTAGACATGTATTGTCACCAGTAACATATCCTTTTAGGAGATTATCCTACCATCCTTGTGGTGTTTACAAAAACTTAGCATGCTTTCAGAGTGAAAATTCTATTTTTCTTTTGGAAAAATATAAATTCATTTATTTTTGTCAAATTGTTACTGATTTCTATCTTTTGACTTATAACAAAGTTATGATTATTTCCAATGTCTTTATGTAGATCTAGGTGTAATCCCGAAAGGTGGCTCTTGAGGTAGCCCATCTCTAAACCCTTCTTAATCACTAGGGAAATTATCTTCTTATAATTACACAGGTCCTACCATTATTTTCTTATATTGATCCCTTATCGAGAGGCAAAGGCATTGCTACAACAAGTCTCATTGGCATTCTTGTAGCTTCTCAGGATGGGGCTCTACACCTTGTCACTGCTCTCCTCCACAACCTCAATATGGGGGGTGGGGCTCACTGTTATGATACAACAACTGGGATCCACTTTCTTCTACGAAAAAGGTCCCTTGGTTGGCCCTATCCATTTCTCTAGCTTGGGGCTAAGAATAAGAAAATGAAGAAACCATTGAAGCTACTTAAAATATACCCATTGGTTAGGATCCCATTCTTGTGGGGATTGACCTTCCAGATGGTAGTTGTGGCAAGATGGAAAATAGATATCCTTCTCTTTTGTACTCTTCACAAGCGTCACTTAGATAACCATATGTTCTTAAATTTTGTATTGATATTTTTATAAGCTACTCCTACACCTACAGGCTAGTGTGACATTTCATGGTATGCTTCTATATTGTCATTTTTTTATGAATAGTTGTACTAGTGTTGGTTCTCAATGTGGGCAAAGTGGGATAAATTTAATGGCACCT
This sequence comes from Taxus chinensis, assembly GCA_019776745.2. Classification (NCBI taxonomy): domain Eukaryota; kingdom Viridiplantae; phylum Streptophyta; class Pinopsida; order Cupressales; family Taxaceae; genus Taxus; species Taxus chinensis. Next base: position 518,425,229 of record CM034156.1, on the reverse strand, counting down.
TACTCAATTATATTAATAAAAAATAACAAGTATATCCTTTTCCTTACAAAATAGAAATGTTTCTAGAAGTGTATCATATTATATTACTATCTTTACCTCAAATCTAACCATAAAATAACATTCATTTTTTTATTGATACATTTCAACCATGAATAGTGACTTAAAAAACTGTGTTTTCAACTTATTTAGTAAGTGTATAATTTTGCAAAGCCTTTTAGCATTTATAATGTGACTTTATACATAACATTGTGTTCTTAACTCGTCTACATGCTTATATACTTATATATAATTAGAATCATAACTTAAAGGTGCTTGTAAATGGTTGACATGAGCATCTATTCATGTAACTATTGGCCAATCTCTTCACACTTATTTATTAAAAGGAATATTGTGCAAGGTCAGGTCAATAAACCTATAATATAAGTGTGAATTGGATATTGAAAATCATCTTTACATTCTAATTATAGTTCATGTAATTTATACACATGACTACAGTTGGAAATTATACCTTATAGAATGCCTAAGATTATATAATACAACTCATGTGCAACGTCACAAAAAATGGACATATATTTTTAGAGTTCATAAATTACATTAAACACAATAGACACACTAGAGTCAACAAAAAAATGGAATGATAACCATTTGAGCAAAATATGCATCATACATTAATAATACATTGAATGCTAGTTATTGGGAAGTTACTACTATAACCATATCATCCATTTTTATATGAACCATGGTGGATATGGGTGGCGAACAATACCTCCAAATAACATTTACAAATTATATTATAATACACTATTATCTAATTAACATATATACATAAGCTATGAAATATCACTACAATTGCATCCATATAAATGGTGTGGGTGTAGAATTTATAATATTAGGATTTAAACATGTATCCAGTGTCACTTGCACATGGAACACCTAGCATATGGATTAAGGAAATAAAATTGTGCATTAAAAAACAACAAATATACATTCAACGTATACAATTAATATATGATGAAATCACCAGCATAAGAAAAATACATAAACAACTAACCTGACATGATGAGGTGAAGGTAATTATCACAAACACTATTATTCAATTATTTTATTTGCGATATAGTCTACATTATTAGTATGTGAGTAACATTTGATAAAGAATGGAGGATATTTTTGCAATGAGTGAATAACTTTAACTCATGATATTGTGGTGAATGTCAGCCCTACTCTTTTCACATCACCAATGTTTATAATCTCCAAAATTTTATAGTTGTATGTTGGGACTTATGTATTGTTAATTCCTATTCCATTTTAAAAATAACATTTGTTCAATTTCTTCTCATTATAAGAGGTATTGGAACAAAGTTTGGATTTTATATACACATCGCATGGTGCTCCATCATAGATATCAAAATCCTCAACCATACAAAATTTCCATTCAATAATTCTATATCCATGGGTATACAATATGGTTTTTACACAACCAAGAGAATCATTAAGAAAACTATATTTAACCTATAGATTTCACATCAACATCACTCATTTCCCAACACACAATAGAATGCTACTATCTAAATGATCATCATCAACATCTTGTGAGCCTATATGCCTTATATATGTAGAAACACTACATGAAATTGACATATCCAATGAAATCAAAATATTATTTCTATGACCTGCATAACCAACAATTTTTTCTCCTACAAATGGATGGATTTATTGGAAAATTCATGATCATTGGGGATCAATGATCTATATATTTATCTCATTAAAATATCTTAGTCTTCATACTTGAGATTTGTATTTCTAATATTTTTTGATATTTTTTGAAATTTGATGCATTAGGACAACACATTTAAAGTGATTTTTACAACACAACTGGACATCACAAAATTCTAAGTACTCTTAAAATACCACTTAATTGAGTTTTATAATACAGTTTTCAAAAAACTTGATGTAGTCCAAAAACATCATTAAACTGAGTTTCACAACAAAACTATAAAAAATAAATGTTGGACTCTAAACAAAACATTCAATTGAGTCTTACAACATAATTGTCTCAAAATTTTATGTAATCTGAAAACACCAATTGAGTTTATTTATTTAGCACAACTTTCGTAAAATTTTATGTAATATAAAAATACCATTCAATTGAGTTTTACAGCATAACAATTACAAAATTTGGTATACTTTCAAAGAAAAATTTAACTAAATTTTTGATAATGTATAGGTGGTCACATGTAGTGATCATCTAAGATTCAACTTGCTCGATAGATGTTGAATCTATTTTTGTTGACTCGCCTCTAGTCTATGCTTATTTCACGACATCCTTAACCCACTTTTTTTATTCGTCATTCATTACATTTTCCACATCTACATTTTGTTTTTGTTTTTATAACTCACCACTTTTTTCCATTTTCTTGATGGATTTTTCCTTTCTGATATATCCGATGTTGCTATCATGGCCCACTTTTCCTATTGTTTCTTTATTTCTGCTATGAGTTTTATTTTAGCATGAATGGAATTTTTTCTTTCTTCCAAGGTAGCTTTCTTCTCCTGTGTTTATTTCTACTGTTCCTCCTTTTTCTCTTTTTCCTATTTTTGAGCCTTCACAACTCACTAAGTATTATCTTCCTCTTCATTTGACTTCACATCTCTTTCCACTTATATTTGAGCCATTAATACATCTTCATCAATACCAATTTGGGCCTTATGTGCATGTTCTTTTGAGTTTTCCTATACCTCCCATTATTTTCTAACCTCTTCTTTGACAAAATTTAATTTTCCAAGGCCTTTTTTTGTTCAAGATACTTTTAGAAGGTTTCACGATGATTTTTCATCCAAAAATATTCCTCCTATAATTATTTTAATTTTACATCCTCTTTAGGATACAAATTCATTGTAACCTTAAGTTTTACTAACTCTTCATCTTGTTTTAATTGTATTTCCCTAATATATTCCATTTGAATTTAAAATGAAGGTTATAGTACCTTCAAAATATCATTCACAAAGTATGGAGTTTATTCTATATAAGTTATTCTTTCATATTTCCCTTTGGATCAAATGGACGTGTTTCAACTTATTATATTTGAGCTTTCTCCAATATCTCCCTTAAAACCAATAATATAACCTCAAATTCTAGTTCATATGTATTATGATCAATATTAAAACTTAAATATTCTCCTCCCATATTTATTCCATGTTAACCCTATGAAAAGTGGATATCAAGTTGTATTGGAGTAGATTGTCCAAACCCTATTTGTTATGTCTCCTCCACATTTGTTGAGGGCCCTAAATCCCCAAGAGTATCCCAAAATGTTTTCCATGTATCCATTATGATTTGAATCTAAAGGGAAATTTTATATTTCAGCCATCATGATATTGTTTTTCATCTCTTACTACATGTGGTAGAGGTGAAATTTTATTTATTTTTAGAATAAATGGTCAAATATAGATATTATTTATATCCACCATAAACATTACCTCATTCTCATACTTGGTGACCATATTCTTATATTTTTGATTCCTCCTATCTACCCTTACCCTAATATTATCCCCTCATTTGTATTAGAGAAGATATCACATCCACACCAAACATTATGTCCAAATGGGATTTAATTTTTCCCCTCTAGTCTCATTTGCATCTAGTAGAACTTTGTTTATATTCTGGGAATTTTTTTTGTGAACATATAAGTAGATATCCATTATAGAAATCATGTTTTTCAGCCTTCATCTATTGGATTTCATCATTGATCACTTCCAATATGATTTCATAGAGATTGTATTTAAATTTCGTCACCACCATATCATACATAAATGTTGCACTCTTAGAGTGAGTGTATCATTTTGGTTAGTGTAGTAAACCTTTCATGTTATAGATTTCACTACATATCTTAAGGCAAATTTGTGAATATTTTTTAATTAAAATCCCTCACTTTGTCAAGGTTTTGGTAAGTAATATTGAATTTGTTTTCCCTATTACATATCTTTTTATTCCAATTAGTTTACGACATTCCATTCTTTCAGCAAAATAGTCACTTGCTCGATTATGGATTTAGTTATTTGATAGGTATAATCAAAGTATATCATCTCATTATGGAGTTTACTCAATAGAATTTTTATGGGATTCTTTTCCAACATGAAGAAAGGAAATTTTTGTCATACGTATATTTTCATTTACATAACCACTTTGACATGTTCTTCTCATTTCTCTTTCTAGGTTGTAGGAACTATCTTTATTAACTCCTATCTACTTATATTTAGGTGTGGTCTATCTCAGCAATATTTTCAAATGAATGTGTTTTTGGGTATCTCATACATGATCTACTTCAAATGGGATAACAGATAAATCTCTTATGAGATCTAGAAGAAGCCATGGGGAATATGTCGAACATTATGATTCCCCTATGTTCATTATTCTATATTTTATTGCAAAATGTAATAATGATTTTCATGATGCCCATTTATGTTGTTATAATAATAAAATATTGTTATTTTACCTTTTCAAGCCAATAAGAAGGATGATAGTAATGTTTTACACCCTTATTAAATCTACATTATATAAATGCAAAACAATAAATAGGATGTAAGGGTTTGTAATAAGGGATTATTTCAATCTAATCAATTTACAATTAGCCATTCATAAACATAATATTTTATAATACTTCAAATAATTGATAAACAATAAGTGATGGCTCAAATAAACAAGATGAGAAGAAGAATTAGTTATATATGTTAGAAAAATAAGATATATATGTGAAAATAGGTGGAAAAGGCATATCAATAACTATATATGCTTTGTTGTGAGTTCTAAAACTATAAATGAGTAAGGACAAGGCCATATATTTTCTCTACGGTATAGACCAGAACTATATGACCTTGACCTATATTGTAATATCTCAGACCCTTTAGCACTTATGATTGAAAACCTCTTGTGTGCTTCACTTTCCAATAAATGTCCTTCATTGTATATCCCTCTTTCTTGCACAAATTTAGGATGACCTATAATCACTTGCAACAAATTGGAAACCCTAGACATATGCAACACCCTTCATCAAATACACAACATACCATAAGGATAAATCATTTTTGTTGTGAGGTTGGACTACCCTTGGCGTTCAACCCTAGATGCTTAAAAAATCCAAGTGTTACACTACATTCCTTCATGTAGGATCAAAGCTCATATAGCTCTCGTAAGTGCTTGTACAAGTGTGAGTGTAATCTAATCCAACCCTCTAGGGGTGACCTTTTGTCCCCTAAAATAAAAATAATACACTAATTATATAGTATACAATGTACACAACATAGTAGTGGTGTGATGTGGTATGCCTTGCCTACATGACCTAACCCTTTATTCCTTAAAAACCTCTGAAAATTATTGGAGTGACTTATTTCTTTCTAAGACATATCACTATGACCTCTGCATACTTAAAAATGGATGAAGCTTGTCTCTTTTACTTGAATGAGTGTTGCATAACTATAATAGGAAATACTCTAATTGATGTGCAATACATTTTGACATATTTATGAGATCCTTGAGTGATTTTGTAATGATATTTGCAACCCGAGCTTATAAGACACCCAAGTAATTTATAAGGTGATATTGAATTTCTTATATAACTTTCTGTAGGTGATATATTTTAATATGGCCAACCATAAGAAGGTGAAATGAAGCAATAAATATATTCAAAATAAAACTATAGTCAAAGAATACAAAGGCTTAGGATTGTATAAGTTAGCTTAGGCTTAGGCTTAGGAACATACCCCACATTACGAATAATGTGTATAGTATTTTACAAGAGGAATGTGAAGTAAAACAAATAGATTTGTTATGATGCACAAAGCTATTTTACTACTTTTCTTAAATAATATTTTCCTACATTAACAATAAATCATGGTATAAATATAATAATGTTATAAAAGAGCTAGAGAGATATGTTCATTTGATTCTAAATTTGAACATTTTTATTAAAAAGGGGGCATAAGTAAATTGTGAACTAAAAAAAGGTAAGTTACCAAGTTTTAGTGTCTACATTTTCCCCACTTTAAGTGTGTAATTAAAAATTACGTGGTTAAAGTAAAAACATACCTACGTGTACACACACCCTTTTTATTTAATTGATAATGGCTTTATGATGTGTTTGTGTTGAAATGCTCCATGATGAAACTTGTAACACATGGTGTAGTCAATGTTTATGATAGAATTTTAAATGTAACTCAAAATATCAATAATTCAAGTTGTAACTTTGAACTTGGATAAAGTAAGTAAAGGAGATGAAAAACATGAAAAGAATACACCAATTCCTTTTATATAAATAGGGGTTCCCATTCTTATCTGTACTATATATATTTGGGATTATTAATAAGATGCTAAAGGATTGGGGGTGATCAGTGCCCAATTGCACTGAAAGAGAAACTGGAGTATTGGGTGCATGCAACCCCAACACTGGGAAGAGAGAGGAGAACTACAATAGTCCACCTGGAGAAATAAAGAGGAAGGAAAACTCACAAATAACTTAGTCACTTAGAAACCTTTCTTTTTATAAACTTTTTAGATAAGAGGAAGGATAACCTACGAATAACTTAGTCAACTTGGTACCTTCCACAACCTCATAGAATAAATCACTCTAGACACATATAGTTCCAATGGTGTATTGATGTAGCCTCATATAGCTATTTTAGGGAATTTTGTGTACTACTCGTTGAGCTACTAGTCAAAATGGATGATGGTAGATTGGAAAGGTTAATTAAGAAAAGGATAGGAATGAAATAAACCAAGCGGGATCTAAAATGATAAAATAGCATAATTAGTGAGTGAAAGAGGTGTGGAGGATGTGTAAAGGCCTTATATGTTTGGAAAAGGAGACCTGTTAAGAATAACTTAATCCCTAACATAAAATAAACCATGACAATAAAATCGTGTAGTTCCACTTAAATATAGAAAAGGAACTAGTTCCATCAAGAATGGCCAAGCCATATGAATCTCCAAAGATAACCAAGGGTTTTCCATAAGTAGATATTGTTCTAAATTGATGAATTTTGGTGTAAAACATCACACTCATAATAAACTCCCTGAGTTGTCAATGGATCTTAATAGAGGAATTTTCCTGTACATTGGATACAACCAGTTTACTGGAAGGGGGTTCCCTTGCTAAAGATACCAAAAGGAACCTAGTATTGAAAGGTCTCCTAAAACATTTGGGAGTGAACCAAATTTGGAGCCAAGATGGAGATCTGAGCTATCTACTCAAATCCAAGAGTATCTTGAGAAGATAGGGAGTGGTTTCTCATTTTTCCCTTGTGTTTCCATAAGGAGAACCGAGTTTGATTCGTAAATGAATTCATTTGAACATCCTAATGAGAACAAGAGTGATCCAATACAATCCGACTCAATTACTGAGAGCATAAACCTGGCACTCAGAATCCCTACAATGCTTAAGACTATGACTACAAAGTAAATACCAAAATACAAGCCTTATGGTTTTCATACGAGTTAAATAAATATTTTTTACATGTTACCATCCAATTTTAAATCTCCGAGCTCATCATTTTTGTGATAAAACACCCATCATATTTTTCAATGGAACTTACATGTAGAACCATGAAAACTCTGATTATTTACATAGTTGAGAAATGTTTCAAAAGATTTTGTTAGGTGATATTATAGATAAATTATCACCCTAGATTCATTATTATTTGATGAAAAAAGGAAACTCTCAATATAAATGGAGTATTTGTAAGCTAATAAGGATGGTAGGATCCTGGGACCTAAGCCATAACTTGGCAAAGGATCACATTCAAAATGTATGTCACTCTAGATTCCAATAATTGATACCAAAGAATGACACTTAAAATTCCAACATGTTAGATATGTGCCAACAAATTTAAAGTTTGGATCCCTTTGTGGCACGGTTTGTACCTCACTTATTAAAGGGGGTGTGGGGGGCTTTCCGCCCACTCTTTTCATAGGGTGGTCCAATTAAGGATTCAATCCTTTGTTTCTAGAAAGATGAATTCAGCAAAATTCTAGAAAGTTATATTTTTAGAAAGGAAAATTCTAATGGCATTTTCCAAAATATTTTTAGAAGGAATCCTAACAATAATTCGCTAATTAGGTGTATATATTTTTGTGGAGATATAAAGTTTCTCATAATGAGTTTGCATGTAATTTTTTCATCTTGAGTTAGTAAATATTGATATCTTACACCGTGGATGTTTCCCTAATCTCTTAGCCTAGGTTTTACCATGTAAATTTGGTGTTCCTCTCTTGCATGTTTGGTATTTTGTATATTTTATTTTCTCTATCTCTATAAAAATTTAATTTGTTATTCTATTTTTTGTGTATTCATTGCTGCATAATCTATGGTTTCCTAATGCAACTAGTGTTACATAAGGCTTGCAGCTTTGGTCCCCCTAGCTTTGTTTTATTTTTTAATTTTTGTACTCTAGATTTGGAGTTACAGAAAAGGTAATATTATAAATTTGAGGTACCTCCATTGCATGGGCAAGGTGTAGAAGTGTTGATTTAGACCATGGGATACCAACAAATTGAAGACCAATAGACATTCCAAACTTGTCATGTTGAACCTATACAGATGCCAAGAGGAATTTCACACAGACTATAAAGAGTTTCATTAAATAAATTGAAATTCAAACTAGCACACTTTAAGCCCAATTCACTAAAATCATGGAAATTAAAGAAAATGTTATAGAGCAAACTAGAATGGTCACTGTTAGAATCCCAAGAAAAATTCTTGTTATCTTGTACCGTAGTATTGCAGTTATTTCGAAAAAAGAAAGTCCTTAGTTAATTTAAATGTCAACAGCCAGGCACAATGAGAAAGAATTTGGAAAATTATTTTTCAAGATTTAAGGGAGAAGAGAAACAAGCAGTAAAAAGCATAACTAACACCATAATAGGATCGAATTCGATTATATCAAAGAATCCAGAAGTCAAGCGTCAAATAATTGAATGGTAACTTACCACCATTATTATAATTAAATTCACCACATTTAAGGGCGTCAGATTGAACATGATATGAAGTTACCATATAAAATAAACCCAACAAACCATTAGAAAATGTTCAATCACACAAAACATGTAAATTACATAAGGCTTGATTCTTATAATAAGGATATGTAGTGCAACACTTGTATTGGTTCAAAAGTTGAGAGTTTGACTGCCAAGCGTATGTGAACCTCAAACACATACATATTTCCTCTTGTTTGTTAATACTTTGATGACGGGGTTTTCAAGTTGTTAGGATTTCTATTTTGTTGGAGGTTACTTCAGGTCATCCCAAAGTTGTGTGAGTAAGAGCAACATATAGTGAGCATTATTTCAAGAAAATTAAAACACACATAAATTTATAGATCTAGAATGTCATAGGGTTCAAAACCATACATCTCTAGGTCTATCTCATACAGTTCCATCTTATATCATACATAATTTATATTTTCTTTCCCTTTCTCTTTTTCCAATTCTATCACTTCTAGTGTAGAATCCATATCTCTAGATATTCATGTTCCATTTTCTTACACATCCATGTCATTCTTGAATCATCTTGAATAGCTAAATTTATTCTATCCTCTCATTTTTTGATAAATTTCTTATCGTTTATCAAGAATTTCAAGTTTGAATGCATTATTCTGGTCATATATAATTGGTGTTGAAAGATAATTAGATCAAAATAGTGTACTTTACATCCTTCATATTGTTGTGCATTTCCATAATATATAAATCAATGAGGGTGTAAACACCAACATGGTGATCCTAATAAACAATGTTGGTCACCATCTTAGGAGTAATTTATAAATGATTATTTGTAGTAAGTAATTCCAAGTTATATTTTTGTTAGATATTTTTATATAAAATTGAAAGTGCTGGTGTGACATATTTCAATGCACCTTTTTTCATTTATTATATCAACAGTATAACTATCAATTCATGGCCACATAATGATGGGTTGACATCTATCATTAACTCATCAAACTACTCTTCTCGTTGTGTTCTTGCATTTAAATTAGGGTTCAATTCATGCTAGTTAGTTTTTTGCATTTCCAAGAAAATAAGATTAGAAAATGGCAATGCATTGTTGAGAAAGCAAGATTAGAAATTAAAAAAACTTTGTAACTTAAAAAATAATTTAAAAATTAGTGTTCAATAATTTTCTTGGATAAATTTTGGTGTCATTGTGTGCAACATTAAAATAGTGCACAAAGTATCACCATAAATTATAACATGCTTCTTTGTAGCCATGTGCATGTCTTTCTTTAGGATTGTACACTACGGTCAGAATTAATTTTCCACAACTAACACTTTATAATGGTATACCAAACCTTTTGTCGCCATATAATCATAGCATTCATATAATTTCACTTTGACATCCCTATCATCAAGCATCTTAATTTCATTTTTTTCATATCAACACTAACTAGTTTATTATGTTCTTTTGATTTACAGGATTAGCACTATGGGATAAAAAATATTATAATCCTTGCCATAAAAAAATTCTAGTCTTATATAAGACATGAGACAATTATTTTACAATAGCTCAAGTAATAACTCACACACCTGACTTCCTCTATCATAATGGACATGATAAATATTAAAAGTAAATTTTATAACTCTAGATCTAGTTCCTTTCTCATACGAATCAACCATAAAAATTCATATGCATTTACGTCCTTAAATTTAACACCCATGGTAGCACCTTTTATTTTATTCATGACCTGTATTTATTTCCTTGACATATTTATCCCACAAATTCACATCCTCAGAAATTGAGGGTGCATTAACCCCTTAAAGTGCTTCCTAAGTATTAGTGCATTTTAAATATGTCAAGGTCTTATGGGACATGATTGATTCAAAAAACACCGATTCTAACTTACAAGTCTTAAATTCACTAAATAAATCATCCATAACAATTGATTGAATTTTTCTAGTAATTTATCAAATTACACAATCACCTATTCCATTACATAATTTTCATCATAATTCTTTCTTATGTAGAACCCAATCACACTAATAATGTCATTTTCATCCAAATCATCAAACAATTTCCCAAAGAAACATGACCGTATGTCCCTAAATAATTCAGTTTCGTCCACCATTTGATGATAATGCCATAATAAACCTTGCTTTAGGTCTATAAAGCCTTTTTTAATCATCTACTTTTTGACCTTCTATTCTCTTGAGTCTTACATTTTGTTCCTCACTTTCGAAATTGGACTCACTACCTTCCAATGTTTCATCTAAATGTGTATTAAATATATATTTTTCCTTATCGTTTCTTTAAAAATTTGACAACCAACTTGCTTTAGAGGGAAACCCATAATTGTAGTTAGAAGAACTTTTGCGAAGGAAATTTGACGGCCTTCCATGTTAAAAATAATTTCATGACCTACCATGAATGGATTTTAATGGTATGTCATTTTTAATGTAGTTTCATATCCTTCCACAAAGATAGGTTGATGGCTTGCAATAATAAATGGAGTTTTATATCATTCCATAAGAGAGATTGATGACATGGCATGTTTGATGTAGGAACATCTTTGAGGCATAGGTGTCTAAGTGTGCTAGTTAGTCTAGCTAGGCATGATGGTAAAAATTGTTTTCCCTCCATATTGGAGGCATTCATATTCAAATATGTATGTAACTAGGTTTGTGAGAGTGAATAGGCTTGATAAAGAGTGAATTTTTTGGGTAAAAGTAGAATTGTCTAGATAAGATGGATGTAGGCTAAATCAAACCATAAAATACATGTAAAATAAGTATGAGATAGTTGTGAATGTGTTAATAGTTTGTTTATAAGTGATTTTAGTAGATTTAAAGTGGAGGATATGGTGGAGTCAAAAATGGTAGTAGTTGCACCATTCTAGGAGTTGTTGTTTTAGTCTTGCTAATATGAGAAACCTTTAACAAGAGGAAGATATCATGATGTAAAGAAGTGTTACTACATTAATGAATAGAAGATTATTGAATATCACAAGAATTTATATTTTTCATATATGTTTTTGTAATTTAAGCAAGACTGTATGTTTTGACCATGTTGCAGGCTGAGCACATGAATTTGATAGTAACGGAATGAGAGAACTTTAAGCAACTGTGAAGAGTGGAATAGGAGGATAGACATGTGAGAAAGCATGTATATTTTTCTTAGACCGTGAAGTTGCTTCTATACTCCTGTAGCACCATTTTTCTCCTCTCGGGACCTAACTACGGCATCACACCATTTGATATCTAACTGGCCAAATCCATTGAAATTTTGTGGACATGACTGTAATTATGGAGCATAGAAGTTTGTTAAGTTTCATATCTTGATTTGCACGTTTGAAGGATTTTCATCATTTTTAAAAGTCTTGCCTGTACATGAATAGCAATGAGGAGGATTTGATTATATATAAGTGCACAATCAATGAATTAATGATTCAAATCAATCAAGGATCATATGGAAGGAATTTTAGAGATGTTCACATCAATTTCCAAGGAAGGTTACAATTCTAGATACTTTTGTCATATTCCATGATGAAATAAGTCGAGTCTGATCAAAACAGTTCATAAAGAAGTGTAACTCAGTATAAAAGAATAGGTGGTAACCTTATATATTTCAAAGGGTTTCATGAAAATTTTTCAAATCATCTAGAGTTTTGAAGTTGCCTTGGATAAACCTGAGATCTAATCAACTTGTATCATATGAGGACTAGTAGCCTAGATCACTAACTTTGAGATCGAATTTGGTTGGTTAGGGTATGAGTGAACAGAGGGTTTCATTATCTTGGCTATATTGAAATAAGGAGTCTCAGACTAATTTAGGATGTCAAGAAACATAATGATGAGATAAATTATAATAGAACTCAGATAAGTTTCCTTATAAATTAAGACTATGTATGTTTTAAACAGGAAGATATATGAAATGTGAGTCTAGAGGGAAATCTGAGGATGTATGGAGGACTGAGTCAAGCATATGGAGAGGTGTATGACATAAACATGGTGATAATCACATTGGTGGAGACTAGTTTATATAGGCTAGAATGAATGGATAATGTGTATAAAGTATGTAATGATAGGTTGAAGTATATGAAGGATGAAGTGTTTGACAAAATTGATCATTAACCAAGGGTTATAAGACTTAACGACATGCACTATATCTCATAAATGTAAGTTTTCAAGACTAAGGAACCTAGCTATAATCAACAACAAGCTAGTGTATGCCATAGGTGAATTTTTGGGAACCAGACCTATTTGAATTTCAATAGATAATCTACACCATTTTGGTATCAAAGAAGAGACTCTGATTTCACAATCTGATTGAAGGCACAATTCCATGCAAGAATGCATGACAAACATGAAATCTTGCTTAAGGAAATGATAAAGAAACTTCAACAGCTAAAGGCAAAAATGGAACATAGGATGGATGCATTGGATCATCTTGTCAAAGAATGTCAAGTACATAGAACAATAACATGAGAGGAGGAGCTCATTCTCTTAGATCAAAACAAAAAGGTATGTGTACATTTGATGATGAAAATGCAAGTTGTGATTAAAATTGTTTTAAGAGGATTGAAAAAAGGCAAATATCAAGAGCAAACCAGTTATACAAAAGGAGTGAAGGGATGAGAGGTGAATACATCTTGATGAAGAGAGTCTTGCAATAGCCAAAAGGTAATAATACATCCCTAAGAAGTCAAAACACATATGTAAGTCAAAGAAGCAGTTTTGTCAGAACCATATGCAAGTTTGGAGGAAAGGTATGTGATGTCATCATAGATGGAGGGAGTACAGATAATGTTGTGTCAAAATATATGGTGCAAAAGTTGGGATTGATAATACTTCCACATCTAAGGCCTTATCACATTTCATGGGTGCAACAAAATCATCAGATCCTGGTAAGTGAACAAAGTGTAGTTGATTTTCAAATTGTAACATATAGGGATGCAATGTTGTGTGATGTTCTACCTACAGATGTTTGTCATTTACTCTTACGTATACCTTGGAAATTTGACAGAAAATCCAAGCATGATGGATAGACTAATGTCTATAAAAATTTTAAGGATGGATTGGAGCATAGTCTCATACCTTTTAAGGGTGAAAGAGATGGGAAGAATGGAAGTGTTATGTTGATGACCATGAAGAAGTAGCTGTACAAAATAATAGAGCAGGTTAGAGAGACAAAAACAGCGAAGGAAATGCCACTTTGTGAAGACTTGTTAAGTGGTTATGATAATTTTTAGATGGGAAGAAAGATGTCTACAAGAGAATTGAAATCAGAGATATAAATGTCCACTAATGCATTAGTGAGAAAAAGCAACAAAGCAAGTATAGAAACACCAAGAAAGAATCTTGAAGACCAAGAAGTTGATCACATGAAGAAGATAGTAGCAAAGGAATATTGTGAGGAAGAGAATAGAATGGTGGATAAGAAATACCACCTTGAAGAATCAATAAGGTTTTTAAATGAAGTTATGATAGCAGAGGAAGAAGAAGGAATGCATGTTGAAAGGATTCAAGTAAAATTGAAGCATAGGGTACATGGAAAAAATAAAGAGGAAAGAGAAACTATGAACATAACACTTGTGGGGCTTAAGGAGCCATCAAATTTTATGAAAATTTTTGTGTTTGCATGTTATTATGCAGGTATAGTCCATAAGGTGTTGAGTCTTGAAGAAAATTAGAGAAAAACAATTATAAAAAGTGAATAAATGAAAAGATAATGCTTTTGAGAACATCTACAACTATAAAGATACCTCCACAGGGGGTCAAGCAGTTAGAAAAGAGAGAGTATGATATCATAGCTGATATAAAGATAGAGGAACCTATTGAAGAGTACCAAGAAAGTGAAAAATAAATCAAGGAGAAGAGTAAAATTCAGATTATTGTTATTGGGGATAGTATGAATCAGTTATGTAATGTTGAAAAGGTAAGTATCATGCTTGAAAATGGCTGTAATTGGGGATATAAGAATGAAATTTCTAACATCAAGAGGGAAAAAATGAAATATAATGATGGAAAGATGATAAGTATGAAGAAATGAAGAGATGAAGGTAGGAAAAGGAATGAAAAATAGTCCTTGGAAAAAGAGAAAACAACCTTTATTTGTGAATTAGAAGAGAGATCAATGTTTGGTGAAGAAGAAGAGAAGGATATGAAGCAAGATAAGAGTCTCATAGGAAATCCAATAAGTTCATACCAATATGAAGAAGAAATTATAATCCTAGAGGCATCAAAAAGGAAAAATGAGCTTCAAAATTTTCATTCTAATGGTTTATACAAGTGTGTGATTGCAGATGAAGAATATGTGGATAAACAAGCACAAAAAAGTTGTCATAAGAGAAGAAGAGGTAGAATCATCTATTGAAGACAAAGTAAGGAGTCATGAACCTCAATTACAAGAGGTAGAGGACAAATATAAGAATAATTTCAAGATTCTCCAAGATGGAGTAGATGACAGTCAGAGAATCAACTTTATATTAGGTTTAATTAAGATCAAAACTAGTCTACAAGATGAAGGAAGAAAGATTTCAGGTGGAAGGAATACATTACCCATGGTAGCACAAAAAGAAAACAAAGTTGTAGGTCTTGAAAGAACAAGGGAAAAAAAAAATCATGCATTTTAAGAAAGTACATAATCATTATAATGGTGATATTAAGAAGAGCTCAAGAACTCAGTCCTTTACACCTACAAAGAAGAAAGATGGAAAGAAGATGATAGAAGAACATCATGAAGAACTAAGTGACCTGATTATGAAGGGTTCACTCAAGGAAATATTAGATGAATATGCATTAAATTATGATCTTGCTTACATCCACATAGAGAAACTACTTGAATACAAACAAGAATCTTTCTTACAATGATGAAAAAAACCACAATCACCTGCAGTGGAGTAATTTTTCAGTTAAGGAGTCACATGAATTTTTTAGGAGTATACAAGAGCTAGATTTTATTATAACAGACTTTCAATTTCTTTTCAAAGTTAAACAAGTTTATGAAAAAGAAAATTGTGAAATAGAGAAGGAGAGGATAGTAGAACAAGTGAAGGAGGCTATTAGACCTTATACATTTTCCTCTAACATTGTCATGGGTGTTATAATAGAAAGAATACAGGTTGGAACCAAGCTTTATAGTACAAGAGGTTGAAGAAGGAAAAAAGGCAACCATGAAGACAAAATGAAAAAGGAGACAATGCAGATGCAAATTTAAAATGTTGGTGATCTATCAGTAAACAAAAGTAAGAGGAGTTCTACAATCAAAGGAGACAAGAATAAAGCTTAAATACCAAGAAGATCCAGATGATGGAAAAAATACAAAGACAAAAGAAAATGTGATGCAGCCTAGAATTTACCAAATAACACCCTAGTCACGCTGGCACATCACTCAGCCTTGACTGAGTGCTCACCCGAAGCACACAAAGGTACCAAGTCCCTCTTTAGGGTTGTTGTAGCAGGATGTTAGCATGATGAAGGAAGAAACATATAGATTCATAACTAATCCATCATTCTACAATGCATGCTACCCTCAGATCTATGAAAGAACAAGCTTAAACAATAATCATGATTGAATTAATAACATGCAATACTCTCAACTACACATAGAATGACACTTAGATTCAGCCAATATCTTCCATCTATTAATAAATACAGAATCTCCTTACAGTATTGTCAATCTATACCAATGCACGTATGGATCTGATACAGTAATTAAGTCATATGCATATATCACACATACACACACTCTGTATATTCTCTATTACACACACACACACACACACACTTCTTACTATCTACCTAACATCATATATATAGGGTGGGGACTTGCCCTTCACCACTTATCTATTCCAGAAATAGGCCGCATGTTATTGATAGCCACATGCCATTTACAAGCATAGCCACACATGCAAGTGTGCTATCTATAGTCCTCTTGTAGTTAACTGAAGTGTCAATTCTATTCTTAGCTCATCTCCATGCAAAACAATTCGATCTGCTTCTCCAAAGATAGACAATGCATGGTGCGCACATCTCTGCATCGTTGGTGTGTTCTGCACACCATCTTCTAAAAATATGTCTTCATGCTCAAAATCAGCTATGTCTTGAAAGCTTAACTTGTCTTCCACGCATGGGTCCTTCCTGTCCTTCCGCGCCCTTGGTTTTGGGCCTTCTATCCCACGTAGACTCCTTGTGTGATCTTTGACAAGTATTCTTTGATCAACATTACCCCACACTAATCTCATTGTCATCCCGATAATGGGTATCTCCAAAAATTGAAGTAAAGAATAGAAGAATGGAAAGAATAAGAATGAAAGAATGTAGATAAATAAAGAATTTCTATGAGGTTATGAGGCAGCCTCCTCTGTATCAGTTTGAAGTATCAACTCTAGATACTCCTCCTTTATTTCGGCCTCCAAAACCTGCCATTCAGTGAGTGCTTGCTCTACTTTTTCTGGGATGTCCACAGATAATGGATTCCAACTCATCCCTCACAATCTCTCCTTTCTCATTTTACAGAACCAACACAATACTAGACATAGATGTCATTCTCCCTTCTAAAAGATCCATCTTCTATGTAATTAGCTTCCCAAGCTCTTCCAGCTGATTCTTGTGTGGCTCTTGTGCTACTATCAGGGCCTCGTGTTTCTATTTAACCATTGATAATCTTTCTACATGGCCCAATGTCTCATCCTTCATCACTTTCTGGAACTCATTGTTCTCTTCTAGGGTCTTGATGTTTATAAGCGCCTCTGGAGATGTGCATATGTTTAAAGCCTGGTCCACTTTCTTCAATACTTCATGTATGTAACACTTGCAATATCCCTTCATAAGATACAATTTTTCACATCACTGATGCTTTCTCTCGTTCAGCATCTTGCTTTGAGATTTTTGGCACTTGCATGCACAGAGGTTCATCTTCAAGTACCAAGTCCACCAACTTTCCTACATAGTGTATCACTGAAGGAAACATCTATGGTACCTTGGCTTCCAAGTGTGGCCTTTCTATGATGACATTGTCCCCAATCTCCTTGACGATGCTGATAAACACCTCATTTTTCTTCTGTGTAAAGTCCCTCTCCTGTGTTATGTGCATTATCTCTGCATCCTTTGTCTTCAGCTCCTCGCACAGCACTCTGATCGTTGTAGCTTTGTCCATGTTTCTTCTAGCCACCTCAGCAGAAACCTTCACCAATGCATTGCTGACCTACTCATCTGACATGACAATAGGCTTTACTATCATGTGTCTAGCTTGGGGTGCCTTCTTCAGTCATCTTGAAACATATGACTCTTCACACACATCAAAGTCAGGCTCATCTATGTGGGTGTGCATTGACCACGATAGTTTCTTTCAAGTGCACACAGTCACCATATCCTCATCCATTAGCTCCCAACCGAATAAATCCTTCTGTGCTATCGTGATCTGGAATTGGGTGCAGACATTTTTTTCCGCATCCTCTGTATACCCCATGGCAAGTGGAATGTGCTCTCCACTTGTTCTTCTAGACCGTTTCTGCTTAGGTACTTTAGCTTCCAAATTTGAGACTTGTGTCTCCATGTCCTAAACATTCTCTGCAGCTGTCTCCTCAGGTATTTTCTCATCCTCTTCTTTTTCCTTTGATTCCTCACCTTGTTCTTCTGTGTTCTCTAGAAGTGTAGGAGAATTAGGCACACTTTCCTCTGACTCTTCCACCTCCTCATTTAACTTTAGTTTCCTCCTTCCTTACACAGTCACCTCCTTTTGTGGAGAGAGTCTAGGTGATTTGCACATAGTGGTTGGAGTAGTACCTTAGGTCCTTGTTCTCCTAAACACCCTCTTAAACCTGTGCTCCCCTTGGACTGCATTCAAGTCCTCATCATCCCCCTCTTGTGGCTAAGTCGGTGTAATGGCGTGGACAGCTTCACCCTTATTTGTGGGATGTCTCCTACATTTATGCTCCAAACCACACTATGTTAGTGCTCCTCCTCCTCCTCCTCCACTTCAATTGGCTCTGTGGGCTTAGGTGCATGGAGATGTTCTCCATTGTATGCTTTCCCTTTGGTGGTGTTGGAAGTGTGAACTCACCTTCCACATATTTGTTATTCTCCATCTTTGGCTTCAGCTAGAGATACACCAATGCTGCCCCCACATCTGCTACAACCAGACTTATTGGCTTAATATTCAGCACCTCCAAAATGATCCTCTCTGTATAAGCACTTCTGCTAGGATACACATACTTCTTCCTCAATGTATGGTAGTCACAGTATACCTTATCTGCATTGAATACGATTCATTGCGTGTCTGTAAATCTATGAACAAATGCTTGGAAATACCTTGCAGTGAATGCATAAGGAAATTTACACCAAGGGCTCTAGACTCCATCTTTCATTAGGAAGTGCACGATGCAGAAATGCTGATATACAACAAACTAGACTTGTTTCCCTACCACTGCTGGTAGGTCCTTTGGGATGCCCACTCTTCCCCAAATGCCATGTGCGGAGCTATCATACCATTTCTCTACCCTTTGCTTTATGTCATCTATCATGGCCCCTTTGCATAGATACTTGCCAAATATTTTAGTTGGTGACTTGTTCTCCATGGGGTATTCCCATACTTTTTCCTTTGGTCCATCTGGTACTCCAATCTCCATGAATACCAGTGATAGTAGAACAGCCCCAAAGCTGATCTTCCCTCCTGTGCATGCTTCTTCAACTATTTTCTCTGCAATATAGCCTGCAATGTTGTAGATTGTCCCTTCTGACATCTTATGTGCCACATGTAACCACATAGTATTTACCTGTGACCACCGCTCTTGATCATTCAACTTGGTAACAAGGTGTGTTGTAGCTTGCACAACTAGACAGTTCTTCAATTTGTCTATATCCATTCCATGCGGACCCTTCAGGTACCCCAACTCCTTTCTGGTCTTTAAAATCATGGCTTTATCTGTGAGATCACCTTTTATGTCCTCTCCTATGGCCTTCAAACCTATAACTGATGAGACAAGCGTAGATGAGATTCTAACTCTACGTCCTGCAAAGTAGAAGAAGTCCTCATGCACCCTGCTCATGAGCCACTGATACAAGGGCTCATACTTCCTGAAATATGGAAGCTCATATAATTGGTAGACCCCAATTCTCTTCAAAATATTCTCACATACATCATCATAAACTGGAATATCATCCACCGTACACTTGTTCATCCTAGCAGTGAGCAAGGAATCAAGATCCTTCTTGTTCTCTGAAGTTTTGTGATTGTATTCACTTACTTTGCTCTTTCTGATGGGTGAATCCCATTCCTTGCTGACGATGACTCCTTCTAGATATTACATTTCTGAAAAATGGATTTTGGGTGCCATCTCTTCCTCCTCGATGACCACCTTCTTCTTTCCTTTTACAGCTGCTGCAGATGCCTTCTTAGGTGCCATTTTTACCTTGCAAATGTCTCCTCTTCAACTCTGTAACTTTGTGAATCAAACCCTAGCTCGATTCAATCATGCCCTAGGTGGAAAATTTGTAACCTAACTCTTTTCTGTCTCCCTGCTTCACTCAAACCCTTCACCACTAGGGACACAAGCTTCTTATCACACAGATCTGGTTATCATGCTTGGTTTCACACCCTTCGCACCTTAACCCGATCACTCATCTCTTCACACTTAGCTCTTTCCTCAAATACTCTTAGTTGCAATGGTAAAAATGAATCCGCATTCCATCCTTATATATTTTTTTTTTCAAATTTTGATGCATTTATTGCTCCTTCACCTACCAAATATCCCCTCATTCATTGACCAAATTCATTCATTCCACATGATACATCTTCATGCCCCAGCTATAACCTTCTAGTGTACCTTCCTACCCTCTAGTCACAGACTTCTCTTCAGCACACGCTCCTATGCCTAAGTACCTCATCACTGTACCTTCTCTTGGTAGCTATCATGGCCTCTGCTTACCTCGCGTTATACTATTCTTTCATTCATCTCCATCCTTGGTCACTTTTGAGAAGAAATCTTCTTTTGACTTAAAGCACACCCGTAGCAGCTTATTCCTTTCACCTTTCAATTCCCACAGTCTTTTTCTTGGATAACTACAACCACCCCACACAAAAGGTATGTGTAGTCCTCTGCATAAACATTATTCATATAGTAATTAGCTTCATACGTGTAAGCGTGCTTATTACACAAAAACAACAACTAAATTGACAAAGCATAGCGACAATGAAGGAAATACATTAAGGAAATACATAATTGAAAACCTAATCTAAATGGTAATACTACCTTATTACAAACACCAAGAAGACTTATTTATAGTAGGGCTTCAGCCTACTCCCGTTAAAGTAACTGGGTAGCCATGTTCCATCAAGTGCTTCTAACTAGAAAGTACCTGATTCAAGTATAGAAGTGATGACATACGGCCCCAACCAATGTACTTTGAGCTTGCCTGGATGGTGCAAGAACTTTGAGTCATAAAGAAGTACCATTTGTCCAATATCAAACTTCTTATCTCTTATGTTTTTGTCATCCCATACCTTCTGCCTAGCCTTTTCTTTCTTTTAACTCCACCATACTATGGCTCATCACTCATCCAGTTGAATCATATTTTCAATAAGCTCTTCTAAATCCTATTTATCAGCTATACCTCCAACACACACAATGTGCAAAGAAGGTAACATAAATTATATAGGAAGAATAGATTCCACGCCAAACACTAATTGAAATGGTGTGGCTTTGGTTATCTTGTAATTTGTTTTATATGCCCAAAGAACAGTAGACACTTTTTCATCCCAATCCTTTCTTCCAACATCACAAATTTTTGTCAAAGTCTGGCTCAAAATCTTGTTGAAGGCCTCAGCAGTTCCATTTTCTTGAGGATAGTAGGGTGTAGTTTTATGGTGTGCAACCATAAACTCATCTAATAGAATCCTGATTGTCTCATTCGAAAATTGTGTACCTCTATCACTTGTCAAGCTTAAGGGACATCCATATCTTGTAAGAACATTCTCCCATAGAAACCTAGTTGTTGTAGCCTACAGTCGTTGGTAGGTGCTGCTTCTGCCCACCGTGTGAGATAATCTATGAAAGTAATGATATAATGTGATCATTCCTATGTGTGGCTGGTGAAATAGGTCCTAAAAATTCAATGGCCCATTTCTCAAATGGTTCGGCACTAGTAATTGGTCTCAAAGGCATCTCATCTCTTTTCCCTAGTTTTCCTAGGCACTAACAATGATCACATGCCTTACAATATTCTTTACAGTCCTTATACAATGTCTCCCACCATAATCCAACAAGTAGGATCTTCTAGGCAGTCACATCACCTGCATAATGGCCTCCTACAATACCACCATGAGCTTCTTCCATGATATCCTTACACTCATGCTCTAATACACAACAATGTAATACTTCATCTCTGCCTAGCTTGTAAAGGTCACCACTGATTAACATAAACAGTGCCATCGCGTATAGCAAGCTACTTCTTTTCTAATGCTTTCATTCCTTCTAGTGCCATACATGTTCATAGAAAGACAGAAATGTTCTCTAATTTCATGGGTGCACGTTGTAACCTATATAATTGTGCATCTAGCATTGTTTCTTCAATTAACTGTGCATCCTCTCCTAAATTGATTCTAGATAAATGGTCTAGTCCAGAATTGCTTTTCCCTAGCTTCACCACAAATGTGAAGTCAAACTCTTGAAATAGGATCACCCATCTGCATATGTGCCCCTGTAAGACGGGCTTGTTTACCAAGTACTTCAATGCCATGTGATCTGTATAAAACACAAATGGTGTTGCTAACAAGTACTGTCAAAACTTGTGTAATGCATAGATCATTGACAAAGCTTCAAGCTTCGCGCTCTGTAGTTATATAATTCCATCAAGTAAGAGTCAGCTTCCTACTAGAAAAATAGATTGGATGATCTACAATACCTTCACCAGGTTGAGCTAACATAGTGCTAATGGCCATGCCAGAATCGAGTCCACATGCACATGAAATGGTTTATCCCATGAGGGAAAGCGCAGAATGGGTGTGGTAGTAATTTTTTGCTTTAATATCTCAAACATGCGCTGCTGCGGTTCTCCCTAATAAAATGTACCTTTCCCCTTCAGTAATTCTTCCAAGGGTGCAACAATTTTGGCATACCCTTTGATGAATTTTCTATAATATCCTGTATGACCTAAAAATTTGTGCACCTCACTTTGACTGGTAGGCACTTCTAGGCCTAAAATGACTATAACCTTGGCTGGATCAACCAACAAACCTTCCTTGCAGATTATATGTCCTAACAGTATCCTAAATGGTGTAGCAAATATGCACTTCTTGATGTTTAAATAAATACTCAATTGTTTGCACCGTTCAAACATTAAGAGCAAACTGTCACAATGATCTTTCACAAGCCCATATATATTGTCCAGTCATCTAGGCAGACCTGTAAGAAGTTGTGAATAAAATCTTTGAATCCTAAACAACTATGTGTGAAAATACAACAGGCGCATTTTTCAATCCAAAAGGCATCACAGTATAGGAAAAACTACCCCATTCAATAGTAAATGTTGTCTTTTCTTGATCCTCCTGAGCAATCCTAACTTGATGATACCCTAAAAACCCATCTGTGAAGGAATATACTTCGTGCCTTGTAACTCCTTCTAGTATTTCCTCAGTGAATGGCATAGGGAATGGATCTATAACACATGTAATATTCAGCTCTCTGTAGTCCACACATATTCTAATTTGTCCATCCTTCTTGATATTGATCACCATTGGGCTAACCCATTCTGACTCATCAAGGGGCTTGATAATTCCAGATTTTAATATTTTATCAATTTCTTCTTTTACCTTTTCATGCAAATTAGGATTCATTCTGTAAGGTCTCTTTCTAACTGGTTGTGCACCATCCTTAAGTTTGATCTTCATTTCCCCAAGGGATTCATGCACACCTTTAAGTTCATGATACCCTTGAGGGAATAAGTCCGTATAATCCCTAAGTAACTCGATGATATTTACTACCTTCGAGTCTGACCAGTAGTCTCCAATTATGGCCTCCTTAGGATTAGCCTCCGAACCTATATTCAACTTATTTGTCTTCATGGGTTCATGATAGGTGCGTGTATCCTTGTCTGCATTGTCCAATACCTCACACACACCCCTTGTGAATGTTTAATATCCATGTTCTCAACTTCCTCATCATCCACAACATAAACCATCTTTCCTTTCTCTTTCTCCAAGAAAGCATGTTCAAGTAGTGTGGATTCCATTTCTTCTTCCTTTTCAAAACATGCTCGGAACTCTATTTCACTAAATAATTCTTGAATATACTCTTCTAATTTTGCACTATCTCCCATAGTTGAGAGCTTGAAAATTTTTAATGCCTCTTATACAGGAGGTTTAGTCAAGAATTATTTGAAAGTCTGGATCATTCCTACAGTCAAATTTTACCAATTTCCAATTTTTCGATGTAGTTTTGAATATATATACTAGGCGTGTGCGCATCCTTGTAGCATAGAATATAGTCAATGCACCCAGAGTGAAGGTGGTAATGCTTCATATCCTTCTATCCATAGTCTCTCACACTATTGAATGTGATGCTGAATAGGTTGATCACCATGATAAGTGCATATTTGCATAGGTGCATCGTTCCTTATAAACCTAGTAGATAAAGTGACTCCAATTTCTTCCCAATTTATAAGATTATCTTTGTGGACTACCCACCAGTGCGTTGTTGTCTTGTGTAGTATATATACTAACATATATCTTCTCTTAATTTGATATGTCCACCGTGTTTCCATGGCCTTCAAAAATGTAGGAAGATCTTTTGCCCCTGTATACCAAGGTACTATGCTACCTATCCGTCGAATCAAATGAAGTCTATTCTTGTGTGTAACCACACTTTTCACCTCGTGTCCTACTAATTCATATGTACCATGAGCCTAATTATCACAAGAAATACTCATAGTATCACTAATAGAATGAGAATCCTCCCACTGTAGGATGCCTTCTTTTGATGGCTCATTGACCTTTAGGTCCTGAATAGCACGTACATAAACTCTGTTTAAGTCCTCCTCACTTAGAGGCTCATCATATGGTGTAGACATACTTTCCCTTTGTCAAAGGTATCACAACCCTTTCCTCCTTATTTTCAAAGCTGATATACCCCTTATTGAATATCAAGTCAGCATTATTCGCATAACACCATGGGCGTTCAAGCAAGGCTGGAAAATTGTCTGCTTCTGCAAGTGCTAATACCTCAAAATCCCCAGTGAACCTGGCCCCTTGTATAGTTATAGATGCATCTTTCAAGACTCCTATGGGAGTGGCCTTAGTCTAGTTTTCCATAAATAACACATTAGATGATGGATGCAATGGAGGCATCCCCATTTGTACCCATGCATCTAATGTAAGCACATTTACTTCTGCACCTATATCAATTAATATGTTGCTCAATAGCCACCCATCCACAACAACATTTAGAGTAATTTCTTTATCATAGTCAATGCTATCAGGGGGAAGATTTGCATGTAGAATCTGTCATCTGGTCTCAAGACTTACACGTGAAGTGTTCCTTTTAACCAACTTCCTAACAATGGAATAATGTTCTCCTTGCACAACATCTTGCACACCTCTCACAGATCATCGATATTAGTTTGGACTATAATCGATACTTTTTTTTACTCCTTTAGGTATTGTATCTTACCGTGAAGATTCCTTAGCACTTCCATGGTATCCTGGTAAACTTCCTTCTGATGAGTAGGATCTGGGTACCTTGCATGAAAAACCTCCTCCTTGGTGATCATAGGCTTCTAGTACAATGCCTCTCTTACACATGTTGCTTCATCACGTGTAGTAATGTTCACTGTCAATGCTTCATGTCCTTCTGCTATCTTGGGCATCCACTGATATTCTACCACGCGCTGGATTCTAACCATCTCGGTGAATTTATTTTCTTACTTATGCTAATTACTCAGATGCTCATATAAGTCTGAGCACTCTTCATAGCTATGATTCTTTCTGCAGAAAGAACATGCAATATTCTAAGGACATTCGCGCCTATAGTGGTAAATAGATCCACATGTATAACATGTTCCACGAGGTAACTCACCTCTTCCTCCACCATGGCCTCGTCCTCCATATCCACCACTATATCCATGTCCCCTTCCATGACCTCCTTCAAAATGCCCCTCATTCTTGTCATAGTGTGTTTGATTATGATCTCGATCCCAATTCTCACTCTTACCCTTAAAATTATATGTTACACTTTTTTTCCATACCCCAAGGTCTATAGCATCCTGGATCTGACCAATCAGCTGATAATCCTCAGTATCATGGGTCGTGGACCTATAAATTTTACAAAAGCAAGATACATTCTTCCTTATCGTGCATTGTAACAAAGGACAGTGACTAGCATCATGATTCAAATGATAGATCTCATAGTCCAATAGTAATGATCATACAGATATGTGAGAGAAAATATCCTTGGTGTGACCTTCCACTTCATAATTTGTACACCAAATTCTTGAGCACGTTTCATGGGCTGAATTTTCTGATAGCTTCTCTAACTACTTTTCCATAGCTATAATTTGTGATTCTAGAAATGGACTAATGCCAGTGTGAATGCTCCCAACTGCCTCAGCACGCAAAGCTACTTCCATTTCTTCACACGGATCAGTGTATGTCTTATGTGACATCACCCTTCTAAAAGGTTTAATCAATCCTCCAACGAACCACTATGCATGTTAGCTAGCGTGAATATCATAAGATAGTTTAGATAGAAGTGTCTTAAAATGAGCATCATACTCATGTACACTATCAGTAGTTCCTTTCTTGATATCCTTGAGTGCACTTATACTCTTTTTCTCAAACTCAAGGATATGAAACTCTTTCAAGAAAGCATCCATCAATGCTGCATAATCCACACAAGTTTGATCAAGGTCAAACTTCCTATACCAGCTGTGTGCATGCCCCTGTAACATAGTGGTGAATTGACTTTCCTTATGCTCAATAGCCATGATCCCTTTAGTGCACCATAAGATTTCACACATATGCACATGTTCGGTAGCATCCTCTATACCTATATATTCTGGGAGACGAAGAGACATCTCCATATAGGTATTTTGTGGTTGTTGCAGACCTTGACCACCTGATCCAGAACCTCCTATGTTCCCTCTGCCTCCAGAACCACCATATCCATTGGAACTAGAACCAATTATACCTCTTGATCCTCCACTTATAGTGGGAATAGGACCTATATATGTACTCCCCTATGTTCTGACAATGGTACTATATTGAACCCCTACAGTATGTGAGGTAGTTCCACTTCCAGAGGTGAATCCAACATTCGATGTGGATGATGCACCTAATAATGTTCCTCCAAATGAAATTAAAGTTGTCTATCCTGCCATTGATGTACTTGATCCCTAACTTAAACTCTTTCTCTCCTACTTCCCAAGTTAGTTTGTTGGTTACTTGTTGTACTAGATACTAGAAAACCAAACACAAGGGCTAGGTCACCCGGTGGATTAAGATGCATGCCCTTGGTCTAGGTAGTCTTTGCTGGCACACTTCTATGTGAGGCTGAGTGGGGATCTCTATCATGCTTTCCAAGATGGGGGAGTTCCTGATGCTCTGGCCCCACGTCTTCTACATGAGCTATAAATCCTTCACGATCCATCTCTCTCCTCCACGCCATACTTTCTACAACAGAACGTTACTACTCTATCTCCCTATCGTGCACCTCATTATACTTAAGCCACCTTTCCTCTCTCTGCCTCTCTGCCGTTAGGTCTTCCATTTTAAACCAAACCTGTTCCTTCCCTCGTGCGTGGAAAATTTTAGTTAGCCATCGGTTTACTCTCTAGGTTCAAAGTTACCATCAAGATCTTGATCGCCAGTGGAATACCTTGCAAATATGTTCCTCTTGGATACCACAAAAACTAGAATTCAGCTACCTATGGGAAAGAGTACGTCAAAATTGAATATTCCAAAATATAACTATTTAGAACACCATGTATCCACAGCACAAGTCCAGATCAGATCAGTATCATAAAGGGCCTGAAATTATTCCTATGTCTAGACAAGTGCACAATACCTCTAATTTCACTGAGATGCATAAGAAGTAAGCCACTCATATAGTTCTACTTGAAAGATATCGAAAAAGCTCTCATATAAGTTGTCATACAGATTTTGTTCTACCAAATTACGTGCGTTAAAATCATATCAACTATTGAACCACCGTGTATATTCTTCCTCCAGATCATGTATCCATTCCTCAATACTTGCTAGAGTTAACCGATACATCTTCATCTCAAACCATCCTGAAAATAACTGAAAAAGATGTCCTGGAAATGGAACCAATGATGCAGCCTAGAATTTACCAAATAACACCCTAGTCGTGCTGGCACATCACTCATCCTTGACTGAGCACTCACCCGAAGTGCACAAAGGTACCAGGTCCCTCTTTAGGGTTGTTGTAGCAGGATGTTAGCATGATGATGGAAGAAACATATAGATTCATAACTAATTCATCATTCTACAATGCATGCTACCCTCATATCTATGAAAGAACAAGCTTAAACAATAATCATGATTGAATTAATAACATGCACTTCTCAACTACACACAGAATGACACTTATATTCAGCCAAAAATTTTCATCTATTAATAAATACAGAAGCTCCTTACAGTATTGTCAATCTATACCAATGTGCGTATGGATCTGATACAATAATTAAGTCATATGCGTATATCACACATACACACACTCTGTATATTCTCTGTTACACACACACTTCACACTTCTACTATGTACCTAACATCATATATATAGGGTGGGGACTTTCCCTTCACTGCTTATCTATTCCAGAAATAGGTTACATGTTATTGATAGCCACACATGTAAGTGTACTATTTATAGTCCTCTTGTAGTTAACTGAAGTTTCAATTCTATTCTTAGCTCATCTCCATGCAAAATGCTTACATCCGCTTCTCCAAAGATAAACAATGCATGGTGTGCACGTCTCTGCATCATTGGTGTGTTCCACAAGCCATCTTCTAAAAATAGGTCTTCATGCTCAAAATCAGCTAAGTCCTGAAATCAGAACTTGTCTAACACATGCGGGTCCTTCCTGTCCTTATGTGCTCTTCATTTTGGGCCTTCTATCCCATGTGGAATCCTTGTGTGATCTTTGAAAAGTATTCTTCGATCAACAAAATGACTGCAGGTATGAAGGACATGAGAAGGCACCATAGAGAGAAAAATACATCAAGAGGATAAAGAGTAAGAGGATGAAAGTTTAGAATGGAGAAGATATAGTGCTTTGGAGACAAGTAAACAATAATGACAAACAATTTGGAGCAAAGAAGGAGCCTATTCCAAAATTTCTTACAAATTAGAAAAAGAGGAGGAAGAATGCTATTTGAACAAGACTCAAACCTCTTCCACATAGGCATTATATGCACTATACGAAAATTTTAGAATCATAAATGCAGTTGGAAGGTAAAAAGACAATGAAGAGTAAGCATGTACCCATTGATCTAGGAAACAAGCAAAAGAAGATGAACAATTGAATACATTTGAGCTAGAAGATCAATTTTCTTTTGTAAGGGGAATATGATGCAGGAGCATCATTGAGGCTTAATTTTCAAAGTGTGTTAGTTATTCTAGGCATGATGTTCAAAAGTGTTTTCCCTCCATGTTGGAGCCATTCAAATTCAAATATGTATGTAACTAGGTTTGTGAGAGTGAATAGGCTTGACAAAAAGTGAATTTGTTGGGTAAAGGTAGAATTATCTAGATAAGATGGATATAGGCTAAATCATGCCATAAAAGCCATGTAAAATAAGTATGAGATAGTTGTAAATGTGTCAATAGGTTGTTTATAAGTGATTTCAGTAGATTTAAAGTGAAGGATATGGTGGAGTCAAAAATGGTATTAGTTGCACCATTCTAGGAGTTATTGTTTTATTCTTGCTAATATGAGAAACCTTCAACAAGAGGAAGAAAAAACGTGAGAAAATGGAGATATCATGATGTAAATAAGGCTTAAGAAATCAATGAATTGAAGATGATTGAATATTATAAGAATTGATATTGTTCATATACTTTTCTGCAATTTATGCAAGACTGTATGTTTTGACCCTGTTGTAGGCCGAGCACATGAAGTTAAGGGAATAAGAGAACTTCAAGGAACTGTGAAGAGTGGAATAGGAGGACATACATGTGAGAAATCATGTATATTTTTCTTATACTGTGAAGTTGCTTCTATACTCCTGTAGCACCATTTTTCTCCTCTCACACCCAAAATAGGGCATCACACCATTTGATATCTAACCAACCAAATCCTATGAAATTTTTTGGACATGACTATAATTATGGAGTCTAGAAGTCTATTAAGTTTTAGATCTTGATTTGCATGTGTGAAGGATCTACATCAGTTTTAACAGTCTTGACTGTACATGAATAGTAATGAGGAGGATTTGAATTTATATAAGTGAATAATTAATGAATTAATGATTCAAATCGATCAAGGATCATATGGAAGGACTTTTAGAGATGTTCACATCAAATTCTAGGTAAGGTTACAATTCTAGATACCTCTGTCATATTCCATGATGAAAATAAGTCTATTTTTCTCAAAAAAGTTTATAAAGAAGTGTAACTGAGTATAAAATAGTAGGTGGTAACCTTAGAAATTTCAATTGGTTTCATGAAAAGTTTTCATATCATCTAGGGTTGTGAAGTTTTCTTGGAAAAACCTAAGATATAATCAAATTGTATCATATGAGGACTAGTATCCTAGATCACTAACTCTAAGATCAAAGTTGGTTGGTTAGGGTATGAGTGGACAGAGGGTTTCATTACCTTTGTTATGGTGAAATAAGGAGTATCATAATAATTTAGGATGTCAAGAAACTTAATGAAGAGATCTAGTATAATATAACTTAGACAAGTTTCCTTATAAATTAAGACTATGTATGTTTTAAACATGAAGATAGATGAAATGTGAGTATAAAGGAAAGTTTGAGGATGTATGGAGGATTGAGTCAAGCATATGGAGACATCTATGACATAAACATGGTGATACTCACATTGGTGGAGACTTGGCTATATAGGCTAGAATGAATAGAGAATGTATATAAAGTATGTAATGATAGGTTGAAGTATATGAAGGATGAAGTGTTTGAAAAAATTGATCATTAACTAAGGGTTATAATACTCAAGGACAAACACTAAATCTCATAAATGTAATTTTTCAAGACCAATGAACCTACTACAATCAACAACAAGCTAGTGTATGCCATAGGTGACATTTTGGGAGCCAAACCTATTTTAATTTCAATGGATCCTTTACACCAATGTTGAATGGAATTTTATGTCCTTTCATAAAGGTATTTTGATGGAATTTCATTTTTATTAGAATTCGATGACCTGCTATAAAGTGAGTTTTATTTCCTTCCATGTCAAATATAATTTAATGCTCCACCATGAAGGGAGCTTGAAATAGATTCATAGGTAGGTTGTTCCCTAATATGCATGTTTTACCTTCGCTATTACTTTCATTAGATGTAATATGTTGTATTATATTCTCTTGGAATGGTTTAGTGTAATTCATATTGATTGTATTTAAAGGTTTCCTATCATTGGGTTGTTGAGAATCAGTGCCAACCATTATATTGGAATTTTTTGATGCAAGTGTCATTGTTTTTCCTCTAGCTCTAGTGTATTATGGTAATAAGGGAAGATGGACAATTTAATTTTCATTTTAAGCTCATCCTCTTCTTTGAAAAGGAATATGTGATGCCTATTTGTGTTTAGAATTTCCCATTATAGAGAAACTCTAGGAAATAAGTTAAACTCAAATTTAAGGGAACTACAAAAAAAATTATGGAAAGGTAACTCAACTATATATGGTGAAAGTACATGATCACATAGGTATACATACATTTAATAAGTGTGTATATATGGTGAAAGTACATGATCACATAGGTATTCATAGATTAACAAACATAAATTTCCACATATGTATTCACCGCTTGGAAAATATACTTGTTTCTCTATAAGGGTCGACCAACAATTATATAATTATACCAAAATAAGAACAAAGAACGATGATCAGTATAATATTTTTTAAAAGAGACTTTCACAACATTTACCATTTGAGATTATATGCATAGAGAAGTGATGGTTTTGTATTGAATATCTCATTTAGTTGTGTAAAGTGGTTGGAAAACAATAAACTAGACAACATAAAATGAAATTAAACTAATTATAAAATATATATTGTCAAAAAAAAAGTGAAAATTGTAACGAATTAAACTAATTATACAATGTGTATCATTTTTGATGAGCTTAAAACTCAATCTTCTCAAATGGATTCACAAATAAGTGGACTACATCAACTCATGAGAAGTAAGAAAAAGTCTCTAGATAAAAGAAAAGTATGTCTTGTGAAGATAATTGTGTATGTTCTCGTATTGATTCACAACACCAAAGACAAACATATCTAAACTGATGCAAGAGCATGAAGGAAAGAAAATACAAAAATGTCAAAAGTTCTAGGTTGTAATAACAAGTGCTAGGTGGAGCTTAAGAGTTTGAATATTCAAATATGTAATTTTCCCTCCTTTTGTAAATTAAATTCCTAAGCATGTAAAAGTGCTAAATGTGGGTTTTCAAGGAGGGAGGAGTCTTGAAGGTCTTTTAGTGTTTTTCAATGAGTATAAACATGTGAAAAGGATTCCTAGAGTGAGTTAGAGTTCATAAATGTTTAAAAGTTGCAAAATTCCTCCTTTGAGTTAATGGCCATGTGAAGAGTCATAAGAGTTAGTTAGGTTTTCAAGAAAGGAGTTGCATTAAAGAAGAGGAATTCGAGAAAATAAGGAATTTATCATCTTAGAGGAGGAAGGGAGAGGAGGAAGAAGCATTCCTAGAGGACTAAGAGATTGGAAGGAAGGTAAAAATATGAAATTTGTTATGAAATATATAGTTTTGTAGGAGAAACTTTGTTTTTCATGAAGAGACCGATGTGTATGTTTCATATTTATCAATTTTTTACATTTACAAAAGGAATATTCATTGGTTGTTTGTGGAACTCCATATTGGAGCACTATAAGAATATTTTCAATCCTTGAACTTAGTAATATTGCATAGTTAGGTAATAAATTGATCAAGTTACAACTTTTTTTACTCATGACAAGTGAATGAAAGAATGTATTGGCATGTTTTAGAAAAAAATTTATTGGATTTTATGAAATATTGATACAAAGATCATTGTATGAAGGTGTTTCCAATCTAAGGATAGGTGTGAGGATCATACAAATTGTTTATAACTTTCCTTTTACATAATAAGTGTCTTAATTTGTTGATACCCTATTTCCACTACTGAGTTTATGCGTGTGAAAGGTTCTTGGTAGAATCTGGGCAATGGTTGGAGTATTATCTTTTGGTTTGTATGGAAGAGTGGAGAGAATTATGTTTGAGTGTTGATATGCTAATAATAAGTATCTATTGTTAACGTTCTTAAACCCTAATTGTGTAAATTGTGCTGCATGAATCAATACATATAGAAACAAGTTAATCAAAGGTTACAAAGGAATTTTTTCCTCATTCATAGAACAAGACTTTGAGGCAACCTTATGGACTAAACATTAGGATTTGAAAGAAACAACATTCCATTTTATAACAACTTAAGGTCTTTTCAGGCTCAAAGAAAACCATTTAGTCACAAAATCTTGCACATTAGACATTATTTAGCCCAATCATCATACTAATATTTAGAGGTTTTTTTAAGTTAATAAAGTACTAATTAATCCCATCTTTTGGTCTTCTTTTTTATTTATTATTTTGTATTTCCTGCACATTCCCACACACATTCACCCATTTCAGCATTTTCCCATCAGTTTCACATAAATCTAGGTGCCCATGCCTATACTGGGGCACCTCGTGAAGCCCCGGTCCATTTTCCCACTTTCCTACCTCTTGTAGGCTCTTTCTAGCCTTTTTACATTCTTATCTTTTTCAAAATCAGTCATCGTGGGATTAATTACAAATTTGAAGCAAGAAAACCCTATAAATACAATGTTATGAGACCATAATGAGGGTCATAATGTCACAAACTACTATCACTCCATCTAGTGTTGCATCTATTACATCACTTGCATCCATTAGTGTCATGCATCAAGGCTAGGAGATCTGCATCACACACACACATCATAGGGGGGATTCTATTCTATTACATTTTTCTATAGTTATTATTGCCCGCTACTTCACAAAGTGGGACTGGCACAAGAGAACCTAGGTCACAAAATGCACACACACCCCATAGCTACATTTGGGTTTGAAATTTAGTGCAACACTCAGTGATGAAACCAAATATTTGGAAGTTGATGTCAGTTTGACCCATTCATTTTGCATCTTTATTTTTCCTAGGGGTTGATACTTCCATTTGTATCACATTTTTTCACTTCATTATCCAGCACATTCGACGTAGCTTCACTGATCCAGTGTGACAGATAGAGGGCATTTTAAATCAACTTGTGACCATCCAAAATTTAGATTCTGAGAATTTACAGAGATCATGGCACCTAATTTGCAAACTAGGGCACCCCAGCAAACCTCAGTGCCTTCCAGGGCACCTCAGTCATCTCAAAACCTCCATATATATCCTTTACAGTGTCTCTAACAAATAGACTACCAAAGTTACAAGGAAATAATGCTATAACTGGTGATCAACACTTAAAGCTTTTTATCAACATGATAGAATACTTTGAGATTGAATTTGAAGATGTATATATCAAATTGTTTATTCATACTTTGGAAGAAGATGCAAGGGACTGGTATAAATATTTTCTAGATAATTCCATTGATTCTTGGACAGAAATGAATAATGCATTTAGATTGCAGTATGGTGATAAAACAAACCCTAGGTTTCTTTTATTAGAGTTTGAAAATATCAAGAAGAATCCTAATGAATCAGTGCATGATTTCAACACAAGGTTTAACAAGACCTTGAGGAGATTTCTCATTAATATGAGGCCATGTGATGAATCATGTATGATAAATTATTCAGATGCATTTGATAATAAAGTTGCTTACTATTTGAGGGACAAAAACACTACCAATTTGAGGCAGGCCTTCACCATGGCTCTGCAAATTGAGAACAACATTAAGGCAATCGAAAAACATCCTAAGAGGGAGGGTGTGAAACTGGTTAACCCAGAAAAACCTCAAAAAAGTAAGGTTGATGATTGGAGGAAGTTGTGAAAACTTTGGTAGGGGTTGTTAAAGAAATCTCATACAAATTAGCTCAGGCAGAGAAAGGAATTGGGTAGAGTTCACAAGGTTAGCACAAGTAGCAAGGCCAAGACATATTTTTAAATCATCCTAGAAATGAGTAGAGATCTGATGACAGAGGTAAGGGACCTGTTGGATTTGGAATTAAACAACCCCAAGCCAGGGAAAACAGAATGGTGCCTGATCCTTTGGCTGTCAGAGTTCTTGTTGTTAAAGAAATAGATGTAATTGATTGGTGTGATAGATGTTTCATGCCCCATGCTCCATGTGAAGTAGATCATCAAATAGAAGAAGAAGTTGATGATAATATTAATGATGATGTCTGCATGATGGGTTGCTTCACGAGCTCACGACAAGGAGCAACTTCAACAGAAGTGATAAGTTCTATAACTAGTGCTAATTTTTGGGATTGCATCCACCGGGTACCTCTTCTTCCTTCCTCTCATACTTTAGAAATAGATATTGTACAAGCTTTTGAAAGACCTAATAATGAATTTGAATATTTAATAGATTTAATGATAAAGAAGTATGATGGAGGAATCCCATCTGAGGAGGATAGGTAGTTGTTTATGAACGTTGTTTCTCAAGAAAAGGAGTATAACACAAAAGTAAAGTTGTCAAAGGGGCAGGACCTCAAGCTAAACCTAAAACTCCATTGCTCACTGGTATTCCTAAAGAGGTTCCTAAGAAAGATACACCTTCCAAAGGCCTTGCTATCCCAAAAAAAAATCATACTTCTCCTCATGCCAAACTGTAAACAATCCCGTGCCATCTGATGAGTTTGTCAATCTCCCTTCCAATGTTGCTTTTCCAAAGCATGTTCCTTATGATATTTCTCAAGTCTTGAGTTAGATCAAGATTTCTGTTCCAATTTTTGAGTTTCTTAGGATTCCTGAGCACAAGAAAAGGGCCTTTGAGTATGTGGGGCTGAAAGAAGAGAAGAGTACCCCAGGAAGAAATGTAAACATTATGGAGACTCCTCCAATCATTAAAGAGCTAGAAACACCACCAGCATTGGAAGAACTAGGTGAACCACATGAGGTTTATTTAGGAACATCCTTGGTAGAGTCTCAACTAAATGTAGATCCATTCTTCACCACTCTGATCATTAAGGACAGATTGCTACATAACTGTATGTTTCATACGGGAGCATCATGCAATGATATGCCTCTAGAAGTCATGAACGAACTGGATATCAAAGTAAAAATAGCATATGGGAGGTGCACTGCCATGGATTCCAGAGAGGTGCCAGTGGTGGGATGTGTGAAAGGTTTGGTGGTATAACTTGCAGCTTATCCGAGTGGGAACTTAAAACTTGATGTTGTTATTATTGATTTCCCAGCCAAGTGGGGTATGTTCTTGTCTAGAAAATGGGCTGCAAGTGTTGGTGGGATTGTTCAAATGGATATTTCCTATGCCACCATCCCAATTGAGGGAAGCCTTGTCAAGTTGTATGGAGAAAAGAAAATGTTACACCTCATTGAAGATCCCAAAAATGCATCTTATGAAGTGTTGTACACAAGTGTTGATGCTGAATTTTTTTTTGGATTTGCTGATGGGAAAGAGAACAAAATGGATCAATGTAAGAGTCTTGAACAAGTAGGCTCTCCATGGACTTTGTTGTTTGATGGAGCTTTCTCCAAATTTGGAAATGGTGCTAGTGTAGTTATGATTTCTCCAAGCTTGGAAGATTTTTTTTTTCTTTCAAACTTAACTTTGAGTGCACTAACAACATTGCTGAGTATGAAGCATTGTTATTAGGTTTGAGAATTTCCTAGAATTACTATGTTAAAAACATCATTGTTTAGGGAGATTTAGAACTAATTGTCAAACAAATCAGAAAACTTTATGCCACTAAAAATCAAAGAATGAAATAGTACAAGCATGCAGTCTAGGACTTGATTTAGATGTTTGATTCATTTAATATTGTGCATCATGATAGGAAGTTCAATGTTATGGTAGAAAAGCTTACAGTATTGGGATCTCGGTTTGATAATTGTGCAATTGCCCCATACTGTGAATATGATGTTGAGGTGTTAACAAGTCCATCTGTCCCTAACAATATTAAACATTGGCAAAAATTTTATGATGATGCTCAGGTCAAAAGATTTCTGCAGAATAAAGGGTAGTTTATTGATCAATGTATTGATTGGGAGCCAATGGTGTGTGCAGCAAAGGGTAAAGAAACTTTCTTTGGCAAAGACATCATCCAACTAAAAACTAATACCATTCATAGAGGACTGGTTGCTCTTGAATCAAACTTTGATAACACTGATTGCATTATTAACAGACATATATCAACCTGAAGGGATGTTGAGGAGTATGACCTTGGTACAAAGGAGAAACCAAGAAAGATCTGGTTGGGAAGCAATCTGAACAAGGTGGAAAAGCAGTCCTATGTCCAATTGTTGAAAAAATATCAAGATTTCCTAGCTTGGTCTTATTCTGAACTAAAGGCATACAGAGAGGATCTATTTCAACATGAAATTCCTTTGGAATCTAATGCAAAGTCATTCATGCAAAAAAAAATTCCGATCAATCCACTCCTATCTCTTAAAATGCAAGAAGAACTGAAGAAAATAAGGGATGGAGGGATTATTCAGCCCACAAGGTATTCTTCTTGTGTTGCAAACTTAGTGCTAGTTAGAAAAAATAATGGTGATATCAGGGTGTGCGTGGATTTTAGAAATCTTAATAGAGCATCAATGAAGGATAATTATCCTTTACCAAACATGGAAAACAAGCTGTAATTGGTGATGGGTTCTGAGTTTCTTTCTACCTTGAATGGCTTCTCTGACTATAATCAAGTTTTTGTGAAGGAGTCAGAAATAATCAAGATAACCTTTACCACTCCTTGGGGAACTTATGTCTACGTTAGAATTCCCTTTCGTTTGATGAATGCTGGAGAAAATTTTCATAGAGAAATGGATGTTTCTTTTGTCTGGTTACATTAATGATTTTATTGCTATTTATCAAGATGATGTGACTATGTTTTCCAAAAGGAGAAGTGACCACTTGCATCACTTGGAAAAGATGTTTATATGATGTAGAGAGTATGGCATTTCACTCAATCCAAAGAAGTGCCATTTCAGAGTGCAAAAGGCCAAGTTGCTTGGTCACATTGTATCAAAGGATGGTGTAATGATAGATCCTGAGAGAGTAGAGGCCATCAGAAAGGTCCCAATTCCAAGAACCAATAAGGGAATTAAGTCCTTCTTTGGGAAAATAAACTTTATCAGAAGATTCATTTCAAAATTTGTTGAGTTAACCATTCCAATTACTTGCATGCTAAAGAAGGACAAAGTTATCAAATGGGAAGAGGCTATCATTCAAGCTTTCAATGGGATTAAAGAAGCATTAAAGTAGGCCCCTGTTTTAGTAGCTCCAAATTATAAGAATCCTTTCCAAATGTTTTATTTCACTTCAGAGAACATTGCTGCATTTGTCTTGTTGCAAAAGGATGATGATGGGGCTAAGAGGCCAATTTCCTTTTTCAATTGGCATTGCAGGGGGCTGAATTGAAATACACCATTACGAAGAAATAAGCATTTTCCTTGGTAAAAGCAAAAAAATTCTTCAAACCTTACATTTTGAGCTCTAAATTTGTTGCTTATGTTCCCCACACTATGGTGAAAGATGTCTTATCAGAGATGGAGGTCCTAAGCAAAAGATGCAGATGGGTGAACAAGTTGCAGGTTCATATGACATGGATATCCAAACCACGAAGTTGGTAAGAGGTTTGGGCTTAGATAATCTTATGGATGAGATCAACTTGCAAAATATTGAGGTGAATGAAGTAGAAGAAGGAAGGGTGGATGTCCTTGAAAAGTTGATGAGTTTTGAATGGTACAAAGATATTATTTTTTATCTCAAAAATCTATACGGCCTTGAGTATTTAAGTAAAAATCAGAAAAGAGCTCTTATGTTGGATTCTCATAAATATGTCATTATTGACTTTGGGTTAGCTTGGAAGAACCATGAGGGAGTTTTCTTAAGGTGCATTACAGAAGATGAAGCCCCCAATATGATTGTTGGTCTCCATGGAGGAGTTTTTGGGGGGTATTTTGCTGGAAGAGTCACAACACACAAGATCTTGAGGGTTGGTTATTGGTAGCCAACTCTTTTCAAAGATACAACGTTTTTGGTTAGAAGATGTGAGAGTTACTAGCATTTTTATGGAGGGCTGAAAGATTTAGGCTCCCTTCCTTTGCAGCCTATATCAATTGAAGCCCCATTCAAGCAATGGGGAATGGATTTCATTGGTGAGATTTCAGACCCTTCAAGTGTTGGCCATAAGTGGATTATTATAGCCACATATTACGTCACTAAGTGGGTAGAGGAAATCCCCACCAAGAGGGAAACACACCAAATTGTCATGGGCTTCATGTTGAACCATATCATCTGCAAGTTTGGAGTGCCAGTCAAAATTGTTGCTCACAATGCCATGAGCTTCAGAGCTAAACATGTGGTGGAAATTTGTAAAGAATATGGGATCAATTTGACATATGCCTCCAACTGTAACCCCTAAGGAAATGGAAAAGAAAAGTCCACTAATAAAAATCTATTAAAGATCATTAGGAGA
Organism: Taxus chinensis; assembly: GCA_019776745.2. Taxonomy (NCBI): domain Eukaryota; kingdom Viridiplantae; phylum Streptophyta; class Pinopsida; order Cupressales; family Taxaceae; genus Taxus; species Taxus chinensis. The sequence continues at coordinate 518,385,412 of CM034156.1, read as the reverse complement.
ACCTTGGAGTTGAACAAAAGGAAATGGGGTGAGCAGTTGAAGTTTGTTGTTTGGGATGATAGAATTACTGTTAAAAGAGCTATTGGAAAAATTCCATTTGAATTGGTGTATGTAACTCAAGCTCTATTACCCCTGCATATGAAATTGTCCTCATATCATTTCATTCAACAACTAGAAGATCAATAAGTTATTCCATATGATGGTAGCATTAACTAGATTGTTGAACTTGATGAAGAAAGGAGGGCATCCCACCAAAGGCATGTAAAGTTTAAAGAAAAATTGAAGAGGTTATTTGAAAAGAATGTCACTCCAAGATCTTTTAGCGTTGGAGATATTGTGCTGCTATGGGATACCAAGCATGAAGATAAGGGAAAGCATGGTAAATTTTATGCATTATGGATGCGCCATTACTCCATTGACATTTGAATTGGTGAACATACCTTCTTCTAGAAATACTTGGACGGGGAATTTTTCAAATTACCTGTTAATGGCAGGCATTTAAAACATTTCCTTGATTGATTCCCCAGAATCAAGGTGAGCATCATCTGTATATTGTATAGTTCATTTGTTGCTTCATTTTTTTGTGTTTTTTCTCGTTCTAGTCCTTGGTGACTTGCTTTTGCGGGTTTCTCGATTCATTTTTAAGAGATGGTTTTAGTTTTCTGCTCTGCAAGATAAATCCTTTTCCCAATGGATATTTTTGGCACTTGGTATGTTATTTGGTTCTTGTGGCACTCACAGGGAGTGCCCATCTCTGAGTTGGATCCGATGTTGGTGCTCAAATTAGTCTCACCCCATTTTTCATTGAAGTCCCTCAGTTTGTAGCCTCTGTCACGTATTTTATCCCCCCATGTGATGGTGCTTGAAGGATCTGTCCTCCATTCGATTTCCATGGTCAGTTTCTTCCTTGGCCAAGGTTCACTTAAAAGCCCAAAAAAAAAATTGTTCCTCTGACCATATGAAAGACTCTGTTACTTGGTCGTAAAAAATTAGGATTTTCCTTTCCCTCCATTTTCCACAGTCAGGGTTTGTTGTCCTTATCTTTTGTGTCTTAAATACCTGAGGAAATGTGAGTGCATGTAGCTTAGAGGATCATGTTTGAACCTTGTAACTTTTCCAAATTCCCTATCCTTGGAGAAAAATTTGTCTCCGAGCTCAAATGGTGGTTTCCCTGCATTTTTACGATTTGACAGGTATGTTTTTCCCTGTCAAATTTACATCTCTGCATCAGTGGAAACGTGTCTCTTTTTGGTTGGATGCAGCTTGGCGGGGCACTCTAAGGACTCTATCACTTGCTTTAACCCAAAACTTGTCTACATGGAGGAACGACACTCATTTGAAGATTCAACTTTTGGTTTAGCATTGGTGTTGCGTTGTGGGGACACGTGGAGGATTTCACTAATTTTTCTAGACTTAGAAATTTGTTTATGTAGTCGGTACAGTTTTGGCGGGCCACGGACACGTGGTGGGCTAGCGCTCATTTGAGGATCTGCCTCGGGGTCCCACCTTAACAATTGTGATAGGGCGACAGGTGGAGGTTTCCACTGATCCTTCCCTTACTTAGAATTTTCAAGAAACTTTCTAAAGGGCTTGGGACACGTGGAGGGACTGCGAATGTTTGGGGACCGGCCCTTGAGTTTTATTTTGAAGAAATGTGCCAAGGAGGAAAACTTGGAGGCTTCCGCTCACTCTGCCCTTTTTCTCAGACTTTTCAACAGCCAAAGGAGACTACCTCAGGACCCTAGACACATGGTGCCTTCCGCTGAACATTCAAAAATTTTAACAGACTCTGCCGAACTGAGACACGTGTTGAGCCTACAATTGTTTGGGGGTCTCTACTTTTGGGGACCATCTCAAGATGCGCCATTGAGATAAGTGGTAGTTTGCAAAATCAAAAGGCGGGGAGGTAGGATTCTGGGGGAAATTTGGAAATTTTACTTTTGTGAAAAAAGGGGTTAAAGTGTAAAAAGGAAGCACATTTCCACTAGGATCCACATTGGGACACGTGTCAAGCCCATTTTCAAGGCGAAGAGGGTAAAGAAAAATGAGAAATTTTGCAATTTTTCCCAAAATTTGTAAAAAGGTAAAAAAAAACCCCCATGCCCATTTCAACTCAGATCTCCCATGGTGTGGACGGTCCAAATTCAAAAAGGAAATCGACGGCAATTGTGCATTAGTATCTAATTTTCTGCCATTTTTCTCCAAAGCTCCTAGGATGTGAATTTTTATGGTTTTTTATCATTTCTTGATGTCTCCTAGACCCCAAATGAAGACGAGAATTAATTTGATATCTTGATTTTGTGGGGAATATCTAAGAATGTCTGTTACCATTAATATTTGATCTGACTATCGGGTTCAATCTGATTTTCCAATTTTTCCTTCCTTGCCATGCAAAAAACTAGATTTGATAGATTAGAGGAGGAAGTAGTTGGCACGTGAGATGAAGAGTGATCTACCAGATGAAAGAATTGAATAATGGAAATATTTGAAGAGATTTCCCCTTTGAGTACCTGACAATTTTTTTTTTAAATATGATTCTGGGAATCACGATCAAAATCACAACAAACAATGGTGATTTGAATGTTTTTTTGTTTTTGGGGGAAAACTCTGTTGTAAAAAAATGTTATAAATTGCATGAAATTTTCATACAAATGGTTGGAGTGTTAGAGGTCAGGATTTATTTTCCTAAGATAAAATTTTGACAGAGCCTATCTTTCTGAGAAGCCATTTGAGGAACCTGTTTATTTCTTTTGTGTTAAATTTGATCATGTCAAGGTGGTTACAAGTGTATAGCCATTGACAAGCTCTGAGATTGTTCTATAAAATTTCCCACGTTAATGAGTTTAATCCAATTTGAGTTAATATGTGTTGATTTTGGGCAAAATTGTGTCTGCATCATTTGTGAATGTCTCCAAATAGTTTTTCTTGTTCCTATTGCAATCTTACATTGAAATCTTTGTGAATAACACAAGATCTTATCCTTGTGATAGTTTGGTGGCATTTATAATTTCATTTATCAGAAGAGATTTCATTTGATAGTGAAATAAACAAATTTAAAATCACTTTATTCCTAGCATGACGATAAGATTGTTTTTAGCCTTTGAGGGTATCTTAGTGTGATAAAAAAGAGGTTGATAATGTTCAATTAAGTTTTTCAATCTGAGCCTTCATTTTGGATTCTTAAAGTTTGTGTGAAAACGTGTTGATCTAGGCCTCCATTGAAAGCACACCTTCTAGTTAAAGGATAATTTTAGTTGTTATGAAGCATTATGTTGATTAAGCCTTCCAATTTTTTTAAATCTCTCAAAGATCTAGCGAATCAAATTCATTCTACCTCACCTCCCACCAAAAATTCATTAAAAAACAACCAATCTTACCCATACTACCCCTGTTTGTCCTGTGTGTTTACAAATGCATAATTTCTATTACCAAAACATACAGAAGGAATTAGGTTTTCATTATCTTTAGTGGCTTGAACCTTGCTTAGAAAATATCTACATCATCTAGGGTGACAACTCGTGAGAGTTAGGTTTTGCTGTATTAATCATATTTTCTTCAAGGTCTTGTTAATAACTTTACAAGGAAGGACATATCCATCTCCTCGAGAAATAATAGGCTAAAAAAGGGTCCTCTCACCCTGGTTGAAAGGCATAACCATAAAGTAGTGAGGATAGATCAAATCCTCTTGAGGGTGTTATCCATTTCTCCACATCTGAGTGACAAAGAGCAAGCTACATTTCTTCCCCGGCTACAAAACGACACACAACATGATCTTCTTGTCTCTAAGCTTCCTGTCAAATTTGTGATGTTTCTCAGCTTCTGAGGGAGAATCAATTTTGGTACCAACATGTACCATGGGCCAGTAACTCAATCTGACCTAGGCTCAGTACATGAAAACCTGTGCTCCTTTTTCTCTCTCTCCTTGTGGTTATTGTATGGATCTAAACTAAGTGTAGCTATGACTATGTTTAGCCTTTTCGAAGTGGTGGCAGGATGATTCAGATAGAGATGATGACATATGTACTATTGATATGTTATTTTATGAGCCGAGGCTCAATGTTCTGAGTTCCAACAACTCGTTGAGTACCCCCTTGGTGTCTGTATAAGGCCACATAGTCATCGTAATGTGCTACTTCTATATATGTATTTTATTTGTAAATTGAATTTTTTCCTTTATTTTTGTAAGGACCAGTAGTTTTCTTGATTGATATGTTTTTATATTTTGGGCATTTCCTTTGTTTGTGACACTAACATGTGGATTTTTGCACTAACTATGGCTATTTGGCCATTTTTTTTTCTTGGATTTGGATCTTCTTCAAAGTTAAAATTTTTTACAGCCTAGCCCAAGGCTTGTACTTTACCACTTGGCATTTGAATCGGATTGCTATTTTGGTTCTATTATCGTGATGTGTGGAATAGGGTCATAGGATGCACCATAGAATGGTTGGACCTATGGAACTACTTTGATGTATCGGGGTATGCCCCAAGGAGTTACAAATAACTAGCGGGTTACCAAACCATGAGATATTATGTCACTTAGGTTAGGGGTGTTTGGACTCTATGTTCCTAGGGCCATAGGGAAACTGGCCTCTTTGGGGAGTGAAAAGGAAATTTCATTTATTTATTACTTCTAGAGGGAGGCATAAGAGACTTGAGGGAGGCATAAGAGACTTGTGGGAGGCATAAGATATCTGTGTGTATGTGATTGATGTTTTGGGAGGTATACAGAGTTGTTTTGATGCTTTGGGAGTAGTGTTATGATGTATGTGTTACTCATGTGAGTTGGCTATGTGTTATGGTGTTGTGAATACTATTTTTATTCCCTCGTTCACTCTATGTGTCTACAAACTATTGTTCTGAGTTGTGTGAAATCTTCATCTGTGAAATTGTGGGAGTTTCAGGTTGTTGTAGTACACTTATGTCTGAGTATTTATTTTTTAGTTGTCTATCTATGATGAATAATGTATTTTTTGGATCATGTATATTCCTTCCATGATTTGTTTAAGCCATTGTGATGTGGTACAACCATGATAGTATGTGAAATTTGGCTTGTGAATCCTTAATGTTGCATATGACACTGGTATGTTATTGTGATAATAGTCCTTGTTGGGCACCCATAGGAATGAATGAAATAGAACTTTATAAAGATGAAATCTTAAGGACTTAAGTTTAAGAAATAATGAAAAGGGAAAGAGAATTAATCAAATAATGAGGTAAGAGAAAACTGCCAATCTTCACAGAACATTGAGAGTTAACTAATCTACTAAATTCTCTAAGTCTTCCCGGTGGTCGTGCTTTAACGAAAAAAAATTTAACCATAGGAAGAACCTTTTCCCTTATACTTTCCTTGTTGCTTATTCCCTTTTTTTTTCTTCAACGTTATGCCACATTGACGACAATGTTTTCTTAAGGGGGGGAGAATGTAATGCCCCATTCGGCGTCGACCCCGTTTCTGTCCCTTTGCCCCATGGAAAAGCATCAAATGTTTATTTGAGTTCCTGTTTGATCATTAAGTAATTATGAGATTTTTTTGTGGAGTTAGTTTTAAGTCCCTTCCTTGCATCATTCCTCCTTGTGTCGTCATGTGCTTTCTCGTTGTCGAGGGTACCATGTAACATTCCTTATGAGCATCCTCATTTTAGGCTTATCGCATTTAGATTATTGGGTTGCTTGTTGACGTATTGTTAAAATTTCCTAAGGAATTTTTAAAACCTTGTCAAGGTATTTGGGTAGTTTGTTTTATAAAGGGACCTAATATTTTAGCTAAGTTTAATTTTTTTTGTTTTATTATACCAATCTCCCCAAAGGCTTAACCATGGGGTAAACCATGCTTAAGATTTATTTGAACAAGGAGGGGTTGTTTTTTCTATTGGCGCCAAGGTTTCCAATGGGAGTACCAAATTTAAAGATGAATTCAATGCTCCAACCATCCTACTTTTTACCCCTTGTTAGCGAGCTAATTCACCACGCAAGCCTCTTAGTAATAAATTTTGCTTGGTGTAGAGATTATTGGCTACATTGTGTCTTTTTTTATGAATGGGGAGATTGAATTATTTCAACCACCAACTCTGGCTCAACTTTAATGCCATTAATAAAGTTTATTCTTGTCACGCGTTTTGTGGACTTTGTGGTGGGATGAAGATGTCCTTTATTCTGGCTACAGGTTTTGGTAGTAGTTGGTTCTTTGTTATCTACCTTGATGCCTTGGTTATGACCTTCTCACACATATTTTGGTGGCCGCTTACCTTGTAAGTGTTAATTTAGTGAATAACTCTTCCCTGGTGTTCCTTTTTGTTTGGCTTGCTCTCTCATTTCTTGCTAGTTGTGTGGAGTTGGAGGGAGAGTTGTCTTGGCTTGTGGGAAATAGCATAAGACTCCCTAGCATATGTGACTGGATTATCCAGATCCTTCTACCCTTTCTGTTACTCCCTTCTTGTGCCAAGTGTGGAAGTGATTGAAGTATGGGCTCCCAGTAAGCTCGTGGATAGAGAATTGAGTTATAAATATAATAATTTTTTTGAGTTTGGATTTCAAGAAATTTTTTCCTAAAGATCTTGTTAACAAATATGAATTCAAATATTAAGTTCATACTACTGTGACTTAAGAAAATTCAATTTCATAAATGAAACCGTCCGTTGTGTTTTTCAACATGTTAAAAATCACACTGCATTTTTCAGCATGTTGAAAAACACACTGTGTTTTTCATCAAGATGAAGAACACATTTTGATTTACTCATGTTAATCACCAAACATTTTACCTGGTTGTTACATGGTTGTAGAAGTTTTAACCACTACTTTTTTCATTAACATAAGTAATTTATACTTATATGAATTTGGAGCCTATGAAAACAAATGCTTGGATAAATTTTTAGAAGCCTGAATATGAGGAGGTTATTGCATGGTTGTTGAAATTTATTAGTAAATTCTAAAAGTGCAAATGGATTTGAAATCTCTAATGAAATCCATAGATAGAGAACATAAATTCATTTGCAAACACTAGTGTATGATGTAACATATATTTGTGAGCATTGGGATCTAGTTTAGATACATGCAATTAGAATTACGAGACTTTATAAAATAGAATTTCCTTGAACTATAGTATGGCATAAGAATTAGATTGGGAGTTTCTATTTCTAAATGTTTCATATATGGATCGAGAAAGGGAATCCCCTATAGTGGATTATGCACTCACCTTGGAGGTATATAAAGGACTCATCTAAGAATGTTCATCATTTTCCCTTTTCTTAAGATCTATTAAGAGGTTCAATTCTACTTCTTAATTCTCTAACATGTTATATTAAATATAATTCTATCTTGGATATGAATGCGATAGAAAGTTATTGTTCTCTATATTATTACTTGTACATGGTTATATATGCACTTGTAGATAAGTTGATCATGTGTATAGGTACATAATCATGAAGTTTCTAGTGTATCTTGATTGTTCCTTTTGTATAAGGTTGTAGTTGTTCTCTAGTATTGCTATTAGGTGTGCATTTTGAGTGGATGTGTTCTACAATTATAATATGTTATATCAAACATTTTAATGGTTTTGATTTACATCAATTTGGTATACTAACTTAGGTGTTGGCACTATATGTTTGAACAACCATGCAAGAATATATTGTTGTTATATAATATGTTTTATTGTGTTTTTCAAGGTGTTGACAAACACAGTGTGTTTTTCAACACATTAAAAACACAATGTGTTTTGTAACCATGTTTAAAAACAATACAATTTTTCAATTTTCCAGACTTTTTGACTTATGTAATCAATAAAAAATGTAGTAAATAAATAATTATACATTATAAATATAATCTATTATTGTTGAATTAGAGTGAATTATTTAACAAATAGAAAGTATTATAAATGCTTCCTGACTGTGATACTCTTTGTGGAGGAATAATAGTTTAGAATAACAATTAGAAGTAGAGATGAGCAACCTTCCTTTCCTGATTTTAGTCTTGTTAGTGATTGCTAGTCCCATATGCAAAAATCAAGCTACTACTACAAATTATGCCTCAACTTATATTATCCATATGGATAAGTCTATAATTTATAATGAATTCCCCACAAACATTGGTATGCATCGATCATGTGAAGGAATTCAATCCCTTAACATTACAACTCCTCCCTAAAAATATTTCTTGTATAAATAAATGAAAATTTTGAGAGTTTTAGAGACCATTCGACAAACATACATTGGGTATAATCTTAGGGTAGTAATCTAGAGTCTTTTAACAATTAAAGCGATGAGTTTCCAAACTATTCAACTGGTAACTTTTAATTTTCAATGGAAATTTATAATCTAAATAATTGAAATGGTAACATAATTTATAAATGAACAACAACTTAATTTGCTTTCTTCTGATAGTTGTCTGAATGTAAATATGATCTTAGGCATCGATCATTTGAAGGAAAAATTCAAGGATTCAATGAAGAAACATTGGTATGCATCATAAAGTTCATATACATGTTAATGGTATGAATCCATGTTAAGTGGAAACTAAAAAATTAATAATGGGTACCTGGCTCAGGGAGCCACTTCTTATTCTTGCAAGCATAGCCGCTTACCTTCTACTCTACAAATTAGTCCACAACTTTCACTTGATGATGGCTACCCTTATGGCTTTGGCTCTAGCTCTGGCTTCTATAAATGGTGGAATTGTTTGCATAAACAAAAAAAGTTACAGGGGAAAAAATGGCGAAAACAAGGAACTTTTAGTGTTTTAAAGGAAAAGTGCATCCACCTAAGCACAATTAATGCGTCAAGTACAAATATTTTCATGAAATCTCATCCAAATTGTCCTCTACCATCGCTGAACACTCCGACATAGGAAGACCTTCGTGTTTGACATGCCCAATGCACGACGCCAAAAAAACCCTGACACGTCATGTTTAGTTGAGGGAGCATGACATTTTCTATGGTTAATTTTTAGGGACACACATACATGGGTGAAAATTGAGTGAAGCGTAGCCACTTCCTCTTTTATGAGGGCATGATGTAGGGCCGATGAATGCATTGTCTCGGGAAAATAGCCGCCATTTTCTAGTGTTAGGTTTGTCATTTCCTAGAGTAATATCAATTTTTACTGGCTGAAATTTTCGTCAGTCTTGGAAATATATCCGTGCATAGCACAAAATATCTATTTCCATTGGGTTACATCTAATGCAACACTTAGTCAGAAAAAATGACAATAACGTACGTAAATTGCATATTTGGGGTAGCATTAAAGGATGTAGTTCATACAAAACTTCCATTCAATTCCAACTTATATCCCATCTCTGCAGGTAATTAGTACAACAAAGTGTTAAATGGCCTCTTCATCAATTATGTAAACCAAGCTAGGTTTAAGGTTTTGAGATCAATTGATTCTTTTGGAGTGTTCAACTAAGACAAATCCATTCTTGTAATTTTGTGATCCATACAAATAATTGAGATTGTCTGGTCAAGTTGATAGGAGCGGCTCGATAATGATTTCATCTGGATTTTCAATGGCACAATGTGAGACGACAAAAAAAAGGATCAAAATTCACGTTCCAAGGTTTTAATCTCGGGACCCCAAATTATATGGACGACCAGGAAAAAAAGGATCAAAATTCATGTTCTAAGGTTTTAATCCTGGGACCCCAAATTATATGAACGACCAGGGAAAAAAGGATCAAAATTCACGTTCCAAGGTTTTAATTCGGGGACCCCAAATTATATGGACGACAAAAAAAAAGATCAAAATTCACGTTCCAAGGTTTTAATCCTCGGACGCCGAATTATATGGATGCTTCCAAAAAAATTGATGTGGCTTATTATTTTCCATTTGTCCCTTGTGATTTAGTATTTCAAATGTATTCTGTGGTTTTATGGACGATGGAAAACTAAATTGAGGTGCTGCCAAATAAAATTTAAGAAACTTTTTCATGCAAGCAGTCTTGTAAACTGCATAATTTTTTGAAATATAATTGAGAAAATTTAGGTGAGTAAATACAAAAATGCAGTCTTATTAGTCCCACCCTCCATTATGGAAATTAGTGTGTAACACAATAGGGGAAGTCGAAAGGCTTGTTTAGATAGATTTTAATAGGTATAATTTTCGATTAAGTATATTAAATTGATCGAATGATCATTTAGGGTGGTTTTAGATGAAACCGTTATTTTCAAATCAAATGATTAGATGGTTTGATCCTACTTAACAATTTTGTCTAGGAGGGAAGTGCAACAATTTTGTTTTATTTGTCAAGTGTTTATTTTTCATTTGACATGTGTTGTGTATTTTTTTATTTTTTATTTTGTGTATGAGGCTGCATAGGGAAGATGAAGGGGAAGGAAGGAAGAAAGGGGAATCGGCCGTGGATGGTCATGGCTGCCCATAGTGAAGGTGGTCGGGGGAGGTTTTGGGTGATGCTGGGGGTGTAAAGTGTGGATGAGTGCACCAAAGAGCCTACACGATTATTAAGATTACACTCCCACATAAGAAACTATCAAGGCAAAAGATGTTGGTATGCCTTCCATGATAGAAAGGGTAATAATTTAAAACTAAAACTTCTTGTAGGTAGAAATTTGATATTTTGCCATGTAAGCCTTTTAGAAAAATTGTGGTGAAGATGGAAGTTAAAATTGTAGTTAGGAGAGGCAATGGCTGAAGCTACTAAATCCATCCTAGGCTTTGGTAAATGGCAGAGAAAGGAAGATCAAGTTGGGGAAGATAAACTCACATCATCCAAGCTTCGGGAATCTATTCCAGATGTTGAGAATAATGTTAGAGAAGCAGTTGCACCAATGGAGGGCTATTTTGATGCCCCTCCTAAAAATTTAGAGATTGGAAAATCGTGGAACCAGAGGGCATCTAAAGGATTGGAACATGGTAAGGAAAAATTGGAAGAATTTGGGGTTCAGAATGGTCCAAGTTCAACTAAAAAACTAGGGGAGGAGGAATCCCAAAGTTTAGTGGGAAAGGCTGAAGATAATGTCACATAAGTCATTGCATCAGTGGGGGATCATTTTCATGCTACTCCTGAAAAGGAATATTTCGGGAAATCATGGAGTCAGAAAGCACATGAAGGTGTAGGTAATACTAAGGAAAATTTGGGGGTTCACAATGGCTCAAATTCCTCTTAAAAATCAGAGGAGGAGGAGTCTCAAAGCTTGGTGGGGAAGGCTCAAGATAAGCTTAATGACATTGGAGTGGGGAAGGAATTGTCTTCTAATGAGAAACCCCCCCATTTTACCAGAGGATTTATATCCAGTGCCACTGAAATAGGCTCTGGGGTTATGAAAAAGGCGTCTGAATTGGCTGAGGGATTGACATAAAAAAGACAAAAACAAAGGCTGTGGAGGTTGCTAAAGAAATCCAAGAGAGCTTTAATAGTACAATTATTTCTAAATTGTCTTCGAGGGAAGATGAAAAGGCCTTATCTGAGATGATCACTGAAGCAGTCAACACTAGTGCTCGATTTATGAAGGATTCCGTTGTAGGTGGATTCTATGGGGGTAATGGAAAAACATCCACCACAACTGATGTAGGGACATCTCAGAGCAATACCCAGAGTATTTCAAGGAATCCTTGTGGAGAAAAAGGCACTATGGACCATGTTACTAGAGTTGTGGGTTCATTCCTTTCTAAGAAACAAGTGGAGGATATTGATACTTAGATTTCTTCATCTTCACAAAAATTAGGTATGCTTATAATCTGTCAAATCCATCTTGCAATCTCATAATATAAAGAAAAATCATTACCACTCTAATTTTTAGGCCTTTGTTATGAACGAAATTAGAGTGAACCCTGAATCTGCATGGTATTTCATTTTTTTCCCTCATTTTAAATCATAATTTTTGAAAATGGTGGCTTCATTTAATTAGTTTTTATGTTAGTTGTAGAGACAAAGAGTCTAGTGCATGTAGAGGAAAAAATGCCAGAAATACCAACACCTTGAGCAACAGGTACAACATGTCCAATCAACTGGGAAAATCCGATAGCAGAATGGAGATTGCACACTAATAACAAAGGCTCTGTATGATTTAAAAAATATTTTAACAGGTTCTCTTCAACATGGTTTACAACTTAACTATGTATTTATTACTGTGATCACTATTCATTCATGCCTATTTTATGAAGATGGTGGTTATTATATTTATGTAATCGAATAATAATGATTTCCATTTTTTTGGGTATATTTATAGACATATTTACATTGTTATTACTAGTAGTGGGAACTCCATTGAATTTGTAATAGATTTGAAAATAAAATCGTGGTAGAAATGTCGTGGTGCAGATATGTAGAAAAGGGAATTTGAATCTACATCGAATTTTCATCACATTGAAGTTTTCTTATTCTTGCATCATAGATTCGACACCCCTCTCATCATGACTGATGTTAGATTGGATAGCTGTAAATAAATAAATAAAAATTAGAGTTGTTTGCATGCATGCGATTTTAACGATCCACAGGAAAAGTCTCATCTCTACTTCGATATATTCCAGTATGATCTGGTAGTAGGCTTCAAGCCTCGATTTCCAACAATCTCTTGCTCGGATGGGATATTGGCGACCCCTCTTTATTCTCTTCTATTATCGGCGTCTGGGTTATAAAATACATGGTCAGATTATGAGTTATATATGAGAGACATCTATTGTATGACGTGGCCAATCAGACCTACATCTTCCTGCAAAGTGGTACGTTTTCCATCAAATTAGCTTCCCCATAGTTTTTAATACTAGCAATCGCATGTGTACAATGCAATGTGAACGCCGAAAGGTATAAGTTATTTGTTTTAGAGGGATAGTTATGATGTTTTTTAGTTAATGTTGATAAGGGGTATGATTGATTTTGGTTGTATAAAAATATAGATGAACCACTTCATTTAAATAGCACAAACATGAGGTCTAACCTTTAAAACAATTCAATATGAGAAAAGTGATATAATTTACAAAGCTTTGGATGGATACAAGAGTGCTAGACAGATAATCCTAAGCCTAGCACATAGTCGTAAATTAGTCACAACCCTTTGAATTTAAGTATAGCTTAAAATCGAAGGAAAACACTATACCCTCGTGAATCAATGTTTCTAAACAACATTCAGACAAAACTAAGCCTATGATGTATCTAAACTCTTTTAATATTATAAAACCACAAACTCGTCTACATTGATAAAGTGGAAAGTAGTGCCTAGGAGGTGTGCTGGCTATATAGTGACCTCAAGACTTACCTTATGTTGAAAGTGAAACACCTATCTAAACACCAAAAATTGCATCCATTAAAATAGACTTCCATGGAAAATAATGAAAGTCCTATAGAGATTGCAGTAGGTTTATGAACAAACTCTCAGCTACTAGACATATGATCAATTTGTTCACTACGTTGGTTTATACTTGTTTGTAAGCATACTAGTTTAGTCGTAAGAGTACTGGAGTCCGTATTCCTCCATTCAATCCCAAGCAGAAAGGAAAAGACAATCAAAACAAAAAAATCATTTCTTCATCTTCCTTCATATTTATCTTCACATCAGAATCATGTATTTATTCATAAAAAGTGTATTATTGCTTGCCATTGAAGTAGAGCATGCAATGGTATACTTTAGCCATGCGAGCACTCCAATGTCAAATCATTGATCGCAAATGATCACATTCATAGAAGTATGAGTTGCAAGAAGAGGCTATTGAAAGCATTCACAAAACTGTGACACCAGTGGAAAAAAACCAAGTTCAAGCTTATCCAGCCTCCCCCATACACATGGTCAAGATCAAGAAAAATTTATTGGCTTTGCTAACTGGTAAAAAATAACAAATTAAATTTAAAAATCACCTAAATTTACTATATTGTCCAATCTTACTATATTTCACAAAATCTACCAGTACTAATTGTAAATGCTATACATTAGAATATAATGCTTATAGATCATGTGCACTATGATATTATTTTCCATTTTAATCTATAAGTGATTGGATATTTGGGCCGAATTTTGCATTTAGATGAGGCTTGGTCCCGGTTTCCAAGGTTCAGGCCACTAAGGTGGTGTTTGCTTCCCTAAAGGAAGTAGTGGTTCCTTCTGAGCTTGTTTAGGCAAGCACCAAGGCTTACAAGTCTTCCCATGTTGATAGGGTTCATATTGTTACTATGAAGTAGGTAGCCAAGTCTCCCATGGAAAAGGGCCCTTAGCTCCACTCCTCCCAGCCTCTGGAGAATTTTGTTGGGATATTTCTAGAGCTGCTGGTTTTAGAAAAGATGATTTGGCCCTTGAGTTATATGACCCCTATGCAATCTCCCTTAGAGGAGTTTGTTGGGGAGTCTTCAATTCTTGTGGAGGATTGAAGTCAAGAATAGAAAGGAGTCTACAAAATTTCTCTCTTCCAGCCATAAGACTCTCGGATCGAGCGAAGATTTGGTTGATTACCTATTTGTTTTAGATCTAGAGTGGCTTGTTAATGGGCGCGGTTGGAGTCTTGCTCTTATGTTTGGTATTTCATTTTCATGTATTTCAGTTGGGAAAGCTCATCTTTTCTTCCTTCCAATGATCGGGCGAGGGCCTGAAGTGAACCCCTAGTTTTACCTATTAAAATAAACTCATGCAAAGAAATAAATAATACACAAAAAAGGGGAAAATTCAATGTCCGGTGTTAAAAATAAATGAAAATATGATACATCTATCTTTCATAAAATATTTAGAGGCGTATGATCTCTTGAAGGACCTTGAGACTCTAAAATGACAATTAAACATCATCAAAGCCAAAATCAGTTACATGATCTAATTCATGACCATTAATACAACTTGTGCCAACATCCTGATCAATTGCGTCTGTATCACTACTGAAATAATCTCATTTCTAAATCTATATGTTCAACATGATTGTGAAAGCATATAGGCTAGTGAGAGCTAGAAATAAGAGACATTAGGTGTGCAGACTAAAAAGTACAGTTTATGGGACAAACAAAAACATGGTTCAGCCTTCCAGACAGTTCAATGTTTGGAAAAATCCTTGAGGTTCAGTCAAACCATGTGCTCTGGAAGGGATAACATAGACAAGTCCAAGATGCTAGAAAGATGTGGCATCCAGACAACTTGATTTTCATAGCGGAGAAAAAATAAGTAAATGAATTTTTCAAGAACATCAAAGACCAATGTCTCTCAAATACAATCAATTCATGATTCATAATCAACATGTACCACCCTGCTGTAAGGATTCATACGACAAATCACATTATAGCTTTGTTTTTAGGACTCGTGGTTTAAGATTTGAACCTCGTTTCTTATCAAAGAATTAGTTATATTGTTTGGACTTTGTGCCCTATCCCCCTTAACCTACAAATGTATGTTTTCTAATTCTACTAAGGGAAACAATATGCAACACCAAAACTATGATGACAAGTGAATATGAACTTGTAGCTTATTTGTTGCTCAACTCAACATTCCCAATAAGTTCCACAATGGCAGTCCATCAATGAATGATGGAGCAGGTTATAGGGGTCTCCTCTTCCTCAACAATATTTAAAGCACTGCAATATCCATAATAAAGAGAATGGTACAGACCTGTGCAGGAAATTGTTACCATGCAAGATGGTCTTTGTTGCTTATTTAGGTAATAATCATCGGTAATCTAAAGATCATTGTCAATCAATAAAATGATTGAAATGATTTGCATCCTTGACAATAATTTCTCGCACAGTGAATTTGGAGATGAAGTGGGTGACCGAGTTTCAATCACCACACACGAATATTTCTTATAACCCAGAGCATGTGTTGAGTTAGCACAAGAGTGATGGCCAACTTCTCACTATGGCAAGACATAATTTAGGCATCCTCCACTTTTCCAAGATCGGGGTAAATAGTTTGTTTCAGGAACAATCACTGACTTCCTGATCTACCCAGCTAAGCTGTCTAACACAACATATGTCTCGTCCATCTGTGGATGTGATTCTTCTCCCTGAACAAATGCGTACACTTTGTTCTTAACCTCAATCCAACTACATCCTAGAGGTTTCTTCAATCCAGCCTCTTCCATCATTTTTCTTACCTTTGCTACATCGTTCCATCGGCCAACTGCTGCATACATGTTTGACATCAACACATAATTGGCAGCATTTTCAGGTTCTAATTTATAAAGCTACTTTGCAGCAGATTCTCCTGCTTGAATATTGGAATGCATCCTGCATGCACCAAGCAATGCCCCCCACAAACAAGCATTAGGTTGAAAAGGCATGCTTTCAATGATCTTCTGGGCCTCATCCAACCTTCCCGCATGGCCAAGAAGATCAACCATGCAGGCATATATCTCCATACTAGGCTTTATTTGAAGATCTCGTGTCATGAAACTGAAGTATTGCAAACCTTCATCCAACAGGCCTGTATGACTGCAGGCAGACATGATGCAAGTAAACGTGACGAGGTTTGGTTTCATGCCTTCTTGTTGCATTTGGCGAAAGAGTGAAACAACATCTTCACCCATCCCATGCATGTCATAGCCTCCTATCATTACAGTCCAGGACACCACGTCTCTTTCAGATATGTTGTCAAAAACCAGACGTGCATACCTTATACTCCCACATTTGGCATACATATCTATGAGAGAATTCTACACAAGAATGCCATAGACAAAACCACTTCTAATCACATAAGCATGAACTTCCTTACCCTGTTTCAAGATCACCAATCTAGCACAAGCAGGGAGTATGCTCGCAATAGTGACCAAGTCAGGTCTCACACACCCCATTTGCATATTTCTTAAAAGTTTCAATGCATGGTTACTATGCCCATTTTGGCTATAACTTGCAATCATTGAATTCCACAAGACCAAGTGTCTATCTCTTTCAACTATTTTGTCAAATACTCTGTGAGCATCTGCTATGCTCCCACAAGCACTATACATTGCTACAAGGGCGCTGCATACAGAAGAATGAAACTCAAAACTATTTCTGACTATGTAACCATGGATTTCTTTTCCGTTTTGCAGAGCTCCAACATGTGCACATGCAGAGAGCACATTAGAGATGGTGACCGAGTCAACCTTCATCCCTGCTTGTTGCATCTCATAGAAAAATTCCAAAGCCTTATCATGAAGCCCATTCTGGGAATACCCTGCAATCATGGCAGTCCATGAAATCACATTGGGTAACAACTCAGCCTATTGCATTTGACGAAAGAAACCCAATGCCTCATGGCACTGTCCACTCTGTGCATAGCTGGTGATCATAGTATTCCATGTGGTCACATCTGGTTCTACATCTTCTTCCTACATTTTCCTGAAAGCCTTGGATGCAACATCAATGTGCCCTTTATGTGTATACCTTGCAATCATGGTATTCCATGAAATTCGATTCCTGTACACAATTTTGTCAAACAGTTGGCGCGCATCTTCTAGAGTAGCACATTTTGTATACATGTCCATGAGTGCATTTCCCACATAAGCATTGGACTCGTACCTAGTTTTAACTATGGAGGCATGGAGCTGTATGCCTTCTTGTAGAGCCATTAATTGGGCACAAGCCTTGAGAACTTTTGGATAAACAAGATGGTTAGCGTGCACTCTCTCCTCTTGCATTTGCATTTGATAGAATAAATCAAGCGTCTCTTCATAATGACCGTGCTTCAAATGTCCTGCAATGATCTCAGTCCATGCAAACACATTTCTCTACGACATTTTGTCAAACAGTTGGAGTGCAGTCTCAAAACATCCATTGTCGGAATACATGTTCATTAGTTTTGTCTGTAATACATTGCTGTCAATTCCATTCAAAATCACGCGGGCATGAAATAACTTGACTTCTGAGAGAGATTTTATGTGTTGGTGGTCAGCCATTTTGTTGTTGCAATGGAATTTTGCACTCACAGTGGCGAAGGTGACCTTGCCGTATTGACGTTGATATTGTACGCACATTTTTTTCACGATCTGTGATAACATAATATGGAAAGTAAAGGAAAGAACTTATACAAACAATTGTCCATTTTGTTTACCTTTTTTTCCTGTAAGATAAAATTATATGGTTCGTCATGAATTTTGTACCATAAAATTCTATAGCTAGTAATGAATTCTGTACATTATGTTTTCATTATTCTTGCCCTCTCTCTTACCCACTAATCTTTGGCAAGCGAGACGAATTGAAATCTCATCATAAATGTAAATTCAAGTGGTTTTATTCGGAAGCAGTGTCAAAATAATGCGGATAAGATCAAATTACCTGCCATCATTTTATCTGCAGGTTGCAAGGCTGAAGCAGGAGCTTAAAGATGCTGGAAAATACAGGGCAGAAGAGGAGGTTAAAATTGCATGCAAAAGTGAAAACGACGTGCAAACAGCAGTCAAATTTAATCCCTTTGGAAAAACGTCTAAAAGGCCGTCAAATTTAGCATCGCTGCAGAAACGTCCGGAGGTCCTCTACCATAGGGGGAACGCCTTCGGCGTAACAAGGTTCGAGTTTTAAAAACATTCAAATTAAGTCTATAGTTTGCATTTATGTTTTTATTTAGTTGTACAATCAATTTTAGAGACGTTTTATTCCCATTTAGATAATATTTTTGTTTGTCATCTTAGAATGGTCTTATAAGTAGTGGGTAAAGTATTGTCTATAAAAGAATCAAAATTATTTTTGGAGTTTGTTATAGATATTTATAAAATTCATAAATTCATAATTTTTATTTCATCTTGTCTAAGTCAAAGTGTCATCGTCAAATTTGAGTCATTGTCAAACAAGTCAAAATATTGTAAAAAAAATTATTTTCCTTATGGACGCATTTTCGATGTTATCCGACGTCTGGAATATAAAGTGATTCACATTGTGGGAGGAGACAAAATAATGTACAATTTGGAAAGATATTTCCTTCATGTTTACATTCCGCTAAGTTAGTAGCACATGCACTGGAGGATGGAAGCATAGGAGGATGGAGGACAAGCAATTTCCTCTCATCAAAGACAAGGCTGCTTCTGCTATGGTGACATGTGTCAGTGTGTGTTTATTTTAGTGTGATGTTTTTTAGAATAAATGTGGATTGTTATGTTTGCACTTACATAGTTATGCTCGATCTTTGCTTCCTCCTAGTTTTTCATGTATGCAATTCTACTAAGATGCAAGCGTACATGGTTTTTACATTTTGAGAAAATTCCTCTCCTTATTATGGCCAAATATTTGTACTACTACATGGTTGATTTCTCAATTTCCATGAAGTTTTATATAATGTCTATCTTTGAGACAACATAAGAATTAGAACTAGGTTTATGATGCTAATTTGATTCAAATGTTGTTTTGTAAGTGAAAATCATCATATTTGAATGGATTGTTGAATGTCGCATTATTGAAGGTAGTTGCAAAGTTCAAAGGCACATGAAATAGAGGAGAGCAATATGCATTAGTTATACTGATCAACTACAGGTCCATGTTGGAGCCAGTGGTATCAAATTCCACTGCTCGTAGTTCCTTAATCCACTACACCCTACATTTTGAAGGGATTAATAAAAAACATCATCTCAATTTTAGTTTTTGATTTTGGCTTGTGACTATTTTTTTCCACTTATTTTTACAATTCTTGTTCCACTTTATAACACTCTAGGTTACAATTTTTTTCTCTTAACATCCATATAAACTTATTGTATAGTGTTGTTTAGTGGGCCATCTTCAAAATTCTAGATACGTTAATGAGATTTCATAAGACATCGGGATGTTAAAGTTGAGGTACACCTATTGTATTTGTCTATAGGTTTCTACAATTCAACCATCATGAGAACAGTCCATGCTACTGAAACAGGTCCATTGTGGAAGCTTGAAACAAGAGTTACATAAGACTTCGATGGTGTAGTGAAGAGAAAAAAACATTTCACAAATATGGGTGATTTAAATAAGCTCATGGTTCAGGCCATGGTGCGCCCTGCAGTAACTCTTCCATCCTCCAAGCACACCTCTCTTGTTTCCAATCTACGAGATTCTTGTTACGAACAAGAAGATAACAAATTATCCTCCTCTTTAGGATTAAAAGACCAGATTACTTGTAGTTCACTAAATGGAATTAGGCCTTGTCTTGCAATGTATCTTGTCCTCTGAAATGGATGCCTCATGGTTTCTTTTTTCTACTACTACCCTCTCTTCTCTACCAAAACTATGCAAGGTTTGGTGGATGATATATCATCTATGCTTAATAACCTGGACAAGTTAGGTTGAAAGATGGGGTTATGCCAATTTAAACCCTTGTATTCCCTAACATAATCTTATATTTTTGTTCAAATTCACTTCCATCAATTGTTGAATAACAACACCATAAAAAGATATTTTCAAAGTCTTTTACTGGTACTAGCACTATCTTCTTTAAGTTTAGAATATGATAGAGTGTACCCATATGATTGGAAACATATCATATGGTGGAGTTTAAATTTTTTGTGTGGCAAAATAAATAAATTTTCATCTGTTGCAGGCCATTATTCTTGCATTTTCATGAGCAGCTAAAAAGGGATTAAACTTGTTTTGTAATTTCTCTCTCCCCTTGTGTATACCGCTAATTAACTTAATTACATCCTTCAACATTTGGTTTGTACTATTTTAAGGACAATGTTTTTTTAGTTAAAATACTACAAGCATTTACAGAAAATATTGTCTCATAGTCCATTGATACCCTATTCACATTGTAGTGTATTTTACAGTAACGGGTCTTGTACATATCTTCGAAATAGATTTTGTATTGAGTGTAGTTTAGCTTTATTGATTTTACCACTTTCGACCCTTGTCAAATCTTAAAAATAACTCCTGGATAGATTGTATCAGTGGAGTTTATTGAACAATAGTTATTGAATACCTATTATTGATAAAATTTACAAGCGTTTGTATTTAGGCTGTGCTCTATGACATATTATTGATTCTCTCATTATTTCCCATATCCTTTGTAAATTTGCAACATCTCTTCCTTATTCCTTTCTTAAAGTATTTTAGTCTTTTCCCTTCATCGTATAAATTACTGTATTCTAATAGTTTAAGTGTGTTTTTCTCGTGTTCTTCTGTTGGTTTTTTGGAAAAGATTAGTTATGTTGCAGAAATCTTGTGATCCTTGTACTCAAGGTTTTTTCGGTTCTTTTTGCAGCATTAGCACAAATGGGACATTTGGCATAAGAAATAGGATGATCCCTTTTATTACTAATAGTACTTCTACATCAAACAATTCTCCACATCACCTTCAATTCCAAATTCTTTCCATTCTTTACTCTCTTGTTGCTCTTCCCATTATGCTTGGGAGTTTTCCAATTTTTTAGTGCATCAAAACTATTGTTGAGTGGAGAATTGAAATTGGAGGGTTCATTCTTTTCTTCTTCAGTGTGAGCAGGAGTATTTCCCAGGTAGATAAGTGATAAAGATCACCTATAATTTTGGCAAAAGGAATCATTCAAACCTAATTTTTGCAAGAGTGAACAAAATTGTTGTCACTCTGAGATGGCTACATTACCTATGATTGTTTTATTATACAATATTTCTATAAATATATCTCTATATGTATATTTCATTAACATTTTCTAGTATAGTGCTCATTATCCATCATGTAATTGAATGTAATGCTCGAGGTTATACAATTGGGAACACATTATTTTATCATCTCTTCTTTGGTACAGAGGATGTAAAGTTTCCTATTTAATCTTTTAAAATGGTTAATCAAGAAAAATATATGAGCCCCATAAAACTTTAACAAAGCTATGCAAGACCTTAGACAATGTGCAATAGAAGTTTTGTTGGCATGTTGGGGAAGCTAAATTCCTAGCAGTAGAGGGAGTCTCAAAGGTAGTCACCACTTGAAAATCTATCCATGTGAAAGTAAATATTTTTTTATGGGGATCCTATTATTTGATTCTATGCCCAACTCAATTGTAATATTCATTTTAGTGGTTATCCCTCTCTGGACTATTACACTTCAAAGAGATGCAAGGTTAATGCACGGGTATGTTTTTTAAGTTTCCAGTCTTTAAGTGGAGACAATTTTTGAAATACGTCAGGTTGAGAGTGTTAAACTTAAAAGTGTGTGTATTGCTAATATAAGCTTTATCGATCTATGTCATCCTCCATATAATTAAGCCAAGTTAAACAACACTGGACATGGTCACTTAGAGTAGGATATTTTTCTGAAAACTCCACTATATTAACAATGTATGCTTTCTTCGTACATGTATGAGTACCTCTGCAATATTAATGTGGCATCATTTATTTCCCATATATCTTCCTCTATGGCCACCCTCTTTTTTGATCAACCATGACGGACCACATCAATGTAGAAGGAAGATGCATGACAGTAATATGATTTTGATGTATTTAAGCAAGGATTAATTTTTAAACTCCTCTCCTTTTGAGATAAGCCTCTCATTACATTACACTCTCCATACCACCTTGAGAAGAGGGATAAAAGTTTCCAACCTACAAAACCCTCTATGATTAAATCTATCAACACACAAAACCCTCAAACAAAGCTCTGATACTATTTGTTGGGGGTTAGCACAAGGTTGTACAGATAATATATCATATTTAAGCATACATGTAATAAAAGTGCATATTCTACCAAAAGAAATATACAAAACAAGATATATAAATCAACACCATATTTAACGTGGTTCACCTAGTGTGGGCTATATCCACCAAGAAACATGACAATCTATTATCCAAAGCTTTAAGAGGATTTACAATCTTCCACATATCTCACGATGTACAATACTTTCTTTCTCTCAAGCTTCTCCTTCTTCTCCAATAATTATCTCTCACAATTATTCTCACAATCATCATCAAATTCTATAATTATTACTTATAAACCCTAGTTTTCATGCTTATATACGAATATACAAACTTAGGGTACTTAGCCATGCAATTACAATCAATAGATTTACTTTAATAGTAAAATTAGATCTAATTCCCATGAGTTAAATAAAAAACTCACACACAAGTAATCGTCACCGGTTATCCCTAAACGATGTCGGTTCCTACTTTCTTGACCGATGTCATTCATAGGTGACCGATTTCGGTCCCTTCATAACCGATGTCGGTTATTGTGTTTTCCAAGAAGTTTAATATAGCATGCTAAAATGAAGTAATTGAGCTCCACATCTCAACAATCTCCCACTTGGAGATAAATTACTGCACTATACTTGTATAGTGTCATTCTTGGATCCTTTCCTTAGCTTTGTTTCTTCCTCTTCAAGTATCAAACTTGAAGACCAACAGAAGTGGAGTGTAGCTCCAATTTCTCTTTTGCTAATGGCTTCATTAGCATATCCAAAGGGTTCTCACTCGTATGAATCTTCTCCAGTTTCAATTGCCCATCCTCTAATACCTATCATATGAAGTGATACCTCAACTGAATGTATTTCATTCTAGAATGAAACACTGAGTTATTTGCTAAATGAATTTCACTTTGACTATCACTGAACAAATTACAATCATCTTGCTCCTTTCCCAACTCTTCCATAAACTTGTTCATCCATATCATATATTTTCTAGCCTCTGTAGCTGCAACATACTCTGCCTCTATAGTAGACAAAGCCATAACTTTCTACAATCTCGAAATCCCAATAACTATCATCCCACCTAGTGTGAAAATATATCCAATAGTGTTCCTTCTACCATCCAGATCTCTAGCCATATCTGAATCAACATAACCACATAAAGAAATATATTAACCTCCATAGCATAACTGCATGCTAGATGTCCCTCTCAAATACCTGAGTGTCCATTGGACTACTTTCCAATGCTCTTTACATGGATTAGCCATAAATCTACTCACAAATTGCACTACCTGTGCAATGTCTGGTCTAGTACAAACCGTGTACTATACATGAGACTCCCAATTGCTGAAGCATATAGTACTCGTGTCATGTATTTGACCTCCTCATGTGATGAAGGACACTGATTTTTTCTCAATTTGAAGTGTCTTGACATAGGTGTACTTATATGGATTGAATCTTGCATGTTAAACCTTTCCAACACCTTATTGATATAGGCCTCCTGAGAAAAATATAATTTCTTGTTTTTCATGTCTCTGTGTATTTGCATGTGAAGGATTCTTTTTGCAGCTCCGAAATCTTTCATAGAAAATGTGTGAGCTAGTTTTCCCTTAATCTCACCAATGTATTGCATACTAGATCCTACAATAAACATATCATCCACATATAGTAACAAAATAATATAGCTCCTATTTTCAAGTTTCTTGAAATAAACACAATGGTCAGATTCACATCTCAAATAACCATGCTCATGCATGAAACTATCAAACATCATTTACCATTTCCTTGGAATTTGTTTGAGCCCATATAGGCTCTTTTTCAACCTGCACACTAATTTATCCTTACCCTTGACTTCATACCCAAGCGACTGTTGCATATAAATCTCTTCATCCAAATCACCATGAAGGAAAGTCATCTTCACTTATAGTTGTTATAAATGCAAATCATATACTGCAACTAAACTCAATATAGTATGAATAGAAGTCATATTTCCAAAAAGATAAAATATTTCACCAAATTCAATACCTGCTTTCTGTGTAAATATCTTTACTATAAGTCTTTCCTTGTACCTTTTTTGTATACCCTCTACTTCCTTGATCCTATAAACCCACTTGTTTTGTAATGTCCTCTTACCTGCTGGAAACTTAACCAAATCCCAAGTTTGGTTATGTTCTAAGGAATCCATCTCTTCATCCATGTCATGCTCCCACTGCACGTGGGTATTATCCTACATTGCTTCTTCAAAAATTTCTAGTTCACAATTATCAGTCAATAATAAATAAGATAGAGAACGTGTAAATATTTCTAGAGGTTTACTTACCCTTTGTGACCTTCTCACAGAAGTTTGGGGTACTAGAGGCTCATTCTAGACCTCTTGGACATTTGTTTCCAATTCTGATAATGACCAACATCGGTCACATGTAACTGACACAAATTTTTCTAACTGATACTGGTTTGGCTCTTTTGTAACCAATACCGATTATGCTGACCGATGACGGTCAAAGGTCAACTAACACCGCTTACTGTGTAACCTTGTAGGTATGAATTTTGAATCCGAGAGTTAATTTTCATTCACAAACTTCTCGACCGAATCATCCTTGGGTACCAAAATTTGATCCATGTACATTATCCTTTCATTCAATTCAATGTCACTACTCCTAATAATTTTAGATCTCACTAAATCCCAAAAACATAATCGGAAATCACCAGATCCATAA
Source organism: Taxus chinensis (assembly GCA_019776745.2). Lineage (NCBI taxonomy): Eukaryota > Viridiplantae > Streptophyta > Pinopsida > Cupressales > Taxaceae > Taxus > Taxus chinensis. Next base: position 518,360,255 of record CM034156.1, on the reverse strand, counting down.
CCAATGAAAGTGCATCTCTTGGATTTTACATCCAGATTTTTCCTATTTTCCTTATCAATATGCAAAAAAGCTTCTGAACCAAAAAATTTAAGAAAAGAAAGATCTACCTCTTTTCTGGTCCAAGCTTCCTCTAGTATTCCTCCATCTAGTGAACTTGAAGGCCCACAGTTAATCAAATAAACCAATTTATCAACTGCTTCTACCTAAAAATTCAAGGGCAATCCATCATGTATCCTCATACTTCTAGCACATCTCATGATTGTCATGTTCATTCTTTCTGCAACACCATTATCTTTTGGTGTTCTTAGAATCATCCTTTCTCTACGTATTCCATTCACTAAACAATAACCATTTAAAGCCTTGCTATAGTATTCACCACCATTTTCATATCTAAGGCACTTCAAATTTGAATTTGATTCATTCTCAACAAGGGCTTTCCATCTTCTAAAAGTCTCAAAAACATTAGATTTATGTTTAATACAATAAACCCATACCTTTCTTGTAGCATCATCAATGAAAGTAACATAATATTGAGATCCTCCATGAGAAGCTACTTGAGCTGGTCCCCACACATCTGGGTGTACAAGATCTAATTTATGCTCCTTCTTAGTTGCCCCAAATTTGAGAAATCTCACTCTCTTTTTCTTTCTAAAGAGACGAAGCTCACAGAAATCAAGATCTAAATCTTTCAAATCTGATAACTTATCCTTATCCTTTAAGATTTGCATTACTTTTTAAATCATATGGCCCAACCGATTATGTGACATGCATGAATCTGAATCTAAAGTAGATAACACAGAAAAGGAATCAGTAACATAGGTAGGTAAATATAATGTTCCTACCTTCTTTCCTCTTGCCACAACAAAAGCACCCTTGGTGAATTTCAAAGATTCTATTGTGAATGTAACCATGCAACCAACTTCACCTGGTTACCCTGCAAAAATAAGATTCCTCTTGAGGTTTGACACATGCCTCAAATATTTCAATACCCATGCATTTCCATTCTACAGTTTTAGATGAATTTCCCCTCTACCAATAATACTACAAGGTTCATCATTACCCAAATAAACATGCCCAAAATTGTCAAGACCTAATTTCTGAAATAACCCTTATTATGGGTTGCATAAAAACAAGCTCTTGAATCTAAAACCCATGATTCTATTCTATTATCCAAAGAAATAATAAGAGCATCTTGTATTACCTTTACTACAAAATGTGTCTCTTTATTTGCCTCTTTACCTTTTTTTGGGTTTTGGTTCTCTTTATCCTTTGACCAATAATCTTTCTTTGTATGACATTTCTTTTCACAATTCCAATAGGCAATTCACTTACCTTTGGATTTAGATCTCTCATCCCTTAACTTTGATTTCCCACTATTCTTACTCTTGGATCTCTCCTTCTACATACCCCTGCTTTCTACATTCAAATCATTCCCAGATGATGATTCCTCTACACTTTTCCTGTGAAATTCTTCATTCAAGATTATACTAACCAACTCATCAAACTTCAAAATATTATTAGCAGATGATGTATTACTAACAACCATTACCAAGTTATCCCAACTATCAGGAAAAGAACATAAGAATAAAAATTCTCTCACTTCATCATCAAAAAAAATATCAACCAATTTTAACTGATTTACAATAGATCGGAAATCAATCAAATGAATAGATGCATATCCACCTTCATGCATCTTAGAACTAAATAGTTTCTTCATAAAATAAAATTTATTTGAAGCACTAAGTTTTTCATATAAATTAGCAAGGGATTTCATTAACTCTATCATAGATGTTGATTCTGTAAGATTAAAAGCCACAGATGCTGCTAGGCTCAATCTTATAGATCCCAAAGCCTTTCTGTCAAAAATATTCCATTCTTCATAAGTCATCTTCGTAGGTCTAGAATTTTCATCCAACACTAAGTACAAATCTCTTTGATACATATAATCATCAATCTACATCTTCCATATTTGATAATATCGGTTGTCAAACTTCTCTACCTTGTATTTATTTTCTTCTGTCATTGTTATAGATCCCACTCAATCTAAAAACCCTCTGTGAGTAAATCTGTCAACAACAAAACCCTCAAACAAAACTCTGATATCAATTATTGGGGGTTAGCACAAGGTTGTACAAATAATATATCAAATTTAAGCATCCATGCAATAAAAGTGGATATTCTACCAGAAGAAATATACAAAACAAGAGATATAAATCAACATTATATTTAATGTGGTTCACCCAGTGTGGGATACATCCACCAAGAAACAATCCAATCTATTATCCAAAGCTTTCAGAAGATATATAATGAAGATTTACAATCTTCCACACCTCTCACGATGTACAGTACTTTCTTTCTCTAAAATTTCTTGTTCTTCTCCAAGAATTCTCTATCTCACAATTATTCTCACAAAGATCATCGACTTCTACAATCCTTACTTCTAAACCCTAGCTTTCATGCTTATATAAGCATAGACAAACTTAGGGAACTTAGCCATGCAATTACAATCAATAGATATGCTTTAATACTAAAATTAGATCTAATTCCCATGAATTAAATAAAACACTCACACATAGGTAACCGCAACCGGCTAGCCATAACCGATGCCAATTCCTAATTTCCTGACCGATTCCAGTCATAGGTGACTGATGGCGGTCCCTTCATAACCGATGTTGGTTACTATGTTTTCTCGCAAGTTTAATATAACATGTTAAACTGAAGTAATTGAGCTCCACATCTCAACAAAATGGTCTTATATTTCCAAGTACTCCCATTAAATACATAATATTAGTCAAAGGGACATAAGCCTTTATTAAGTTCTAACAATTGTTCTGATATTCTTACTATATGATTAGGAATACATAGCCATTGGGGTGTAGCTCTTCTAATGGCTATTAAAAATTTTGTTACTGATAAAATCTATGTTCTCATCCTGGCCTTTACATAACTTATTAGGGATTTACATCTTAGATTTGGCTGAAGTCTACAGGGTATGTAGTATTTGAGAAAAAAAATCCCTTGATATAAAATTTCTATTGGATTTTGCAAGTACAAATTCAGTGAAGCTAAAGTTGAGGTAATTTTTATTTTCCCAAAGCTTTGGTATAGCTAAGAGGCACTGTAGAGACTGAGAATGCTAGCCATTGTTGTTGAATATGCAAATTGTATAGTAGAATTCACTCTTAAGGTTTTTATACCCTTGTTTAACATTTTATTCACCCAGTTGCCAAGTAATATTCATTTGAATTAACTTTATTCTAGGTGAGAAGGGATTCCTGAGTAAGCTCTATAACGCCTGCTAAAACAACCCACTTGAGACTCAAGAACAACCTAGGATTAGTCAGAAAAATTATGGGATAATTTATTTTGTATAAAATTTTCTGCTACTAGATTACAAAACAACAGTTTCCACAAGCAAGGTTTAGACGCCAAATAACAATCTTAGCTCATAGTTTTCCCATTACAATAATTATTAAATTTACAGGTTTAAAACTTAGTGTTAGAATAACCATTAGAATTAAGAGGGCAATTTCTCACTCTCCCACCCTCTGACAGGATTAAGAGATTCAACCTATTTTTTCTAAAAATTAGCACACTTGAAACCTTCTTAAAACATTCCTATTAGTTAGGAAATTTTCTCACCTTTCCAGTGATATAAATAATTCCTCCTAAGTCCCTGTATTTCAAAAGTTATGGGTTAGCAGACCTTGGGAGGAAAATTTTCCCATGGCGGGCCGACGGGCCTAGGGGAGAAAATTTTCCCCAGGGATGGGTCTGCGGGCCATGGGGAGAAATTTTTTCTGAAGGAGGAGTTGGTTCGGTGGGGATGGGGAAAAAATATCATCCCAGACGCGGGTCGACGGAGCCACGAGAGACGTTTTGGAAATTTTCCCACTTGGGGGCGAAAAGCCACCTATACACGCGTGTGCCCGCAAGTCCACAAGGGATACGTGGTGCCTTCTAAGCTAATGCGGGGAAAGCAAGGTGGTGGGAATAAAATTATTTTAACACCCAGAAGGGTGAAAATGGTAAAATTCACTCATGCCTCCTCTGACGCCTTACGATGCCACGTGGCAGATCCTAATTGGCTGTGGGTCGGCGGGGCCATTGAGGAAACTAGGAAAAGTTTCCAAATTTTAATTTCACAAGTGCCAAGGTTAAAATAGATTCCACGCCTCTAAAAGAGACTTGTTAAGCCCTGTGTCAGCACCTTATTGGCTGCAGGCCTATGGGGACATAGGGGAAACATGAAATTTTTCCCAAAAGTTTTTTCATTAACTTAGATTGTTTTGTTCAACAAGAATGTTTTCGGGTCAGCAGAGCGGCGGGGAACTTCATGCCTTAAGAGTTTTTGGGAAAAAAGTGCAAAAAGGAAGGATTAAGCCCGCGGGTCTGCCCAAGAATATTTTATTAATTAAATTTGACAGTTAGAAAAATTTTGAAGCCAAAATGAAGTGGCACTTCAGAAGGCCATAACTTTTGATTGAGAGCTCTGTTTTTGGAAAACGAGGAATTTTTAGAAATATCTCAAAGTATTATTTTCACAAGAAGCTTAAGATTTAAATTTTGATGAATTTTGAAGGGTCAATTTTAATAAAACATATTTCTGTCACTTAAACGTGAACTGGACTGTTCAACTTATAAAATTTGTCAGAATTTTCCATAATTCCTTCTCAACATGCCAAACAGGCATGGAGAAATTTTCTTGGAAAATTTTAGCATAGATTACAAGGGTTAAGTTGTTTGGTTTATTTACATTTCAAAAATTTCCCAATTTGACAACAATAACTGTGAAACTGTTTGAGCCTGAATTGAAAGGTTCTATGGAAATTCCTTAAGTCTTTTTGTTTGTTTGGGATCATTTTGATCCCACAAGTTCCATTGGTATTTCAATTTATCGTTTCAATGTTGCAAGGTCGCTCTATAATTTTTGATAAAATTTTGCAAGTATACAGTGAAATAAAGGATGGAGTTTATACTTGATTTTAAATAGAACCAGGTTTCCTTTACCAACTTGATATATGAAATTTATTCCCAATCCAATCTAACATATGTAGTTGGTTTTTTTTTTTCAATTCAAGTATTCAAAAGCCAACATACAGTTTTGATTTCTAAATCATGCATTTCAAAGGAACGGAGCAGTATAACATTTCTTCATGCATATTTAATTTTCAATTTTCCAACCAAATCTTTTATACTATATTTCAAATGCATATTTCTAATGTGAAAAAATCATTAGAGCAAGGTACACAACTTCCATCAATTCAAATGAATCTTTTACGACTTCTTTCCCATTTATTTTCAGAATATAACATACAGAATACATATCTTTCTTTTCTATTCACAAAACTGAATACAAGATATATTCTTCCATAATCACAACTACTTTCATAAATAAAACAGAGTAGCCTTTCCATCACAGATAATAGACAATGTCATCCACTTCAAAGTGGGAAAAGGTTCCAATAAGAAATAATCTCAACAAGGACTGTCAAATTTGTCTTTTTCCTCTACTCTAGTACATCAATGTGAAGATCCTTCATTTTCCAGTTTGATCGCAACAAAAGTAGGTTGAAAGGAAATGCTCTCAACCAAACCAAGACATCCAATGAAAAGGAGAATCCATCCTTCTTCATTGGTCCCCGAGCCCCAACTACAATGCAATAAGAAATGTGTTTCAACTCATGGAAACAATAGGCTTCACAACACACATACAAATTCATATTTAAAACACAGTCCAGAACAAAACTGTAGTTCACAACCACTGATAAAAGACAACAAACAACACTCAGGCTTCCTCATGCAAGCCAAAGGAACAATAAACTATGGGGGATGTTGCATATTCCTCCCAAGGGGAAATGGGTATCACCACCTAAGAACAAACCGCCAAAACGTATCATTTCAAAACCCTGACATGCCCTTATACCTCCCCCAAGTACCCCTTATTCATCCCATTTCCTTATGCCTCCCCAACCACTTATGGCACCCCTTAATGAGTAAATAAATGCAAGCTATTTATTTTGCTAGGTGGAACCCAAATCCCAACTCCCTCCACACTTATACCTCCCCATAACACTTATGTCTCCCCAAAAGAATCCCCATAGTCTTCTCCTACACCTTTCCTAGGCCATCTAACCAACCAGCGAATGAATAAAACAACACATTCACACACTCAACTTCACTCTCCAAGGCATATTAAATAGGTGGGTGAATAATATGAAAAATTACTTACACACTCCAAAACAAGCCCACACTCCAAAGGACTAAAATTAAAACATGTAAGAAAAGTGCAATTAAAATTTATAACTTGACTTACAGAAATACATAACGAAAGTATAAATTCAACTCTCCAAACATAGGTATGGTTGGTAAATAAATTTAAGAGGTATGGGACAAGTTTAACTTGTCCCAAAAACCTCCAAAATCAGCCTTCAAGGACAACTTTGAGTTTCCAAGAAGGTGGAGTGTTTCATACTCTAAAATCAACTTACACATCTCTTACAACACTTACACCAAGACCAAAAATTCTATTAATTACTGTTGTTGCAAACTCACAGCACCCCTGGAATGCAGATCAGGCTTCTAGGTTGATCATTCTAGCATCCAGTGTGATTGCACAACATGGAAACCTCTCTCTAAGTGTGGGACTTGTTAAACTGAGAGAGGAATCTCCAGATTAGAGGCTAGTTCCTCAAACTCCTCTGATTTAGATCTATATTTTGCAAAACTACATAGGTTCAGGTCCTAATCCTACTCTAAATTTGTAAGGAGACAGGGTAAGAAGATGCATAAAAATAAATCTAAACTAAAGATGGTGATGCACCAAAAGGAGTGGTGAAACATTTATGTCATGAAAATAAACACAGACCAAATTTCATAACATAAACATACACAGGCTGATAAGATGTAATTTAGGATCTGAAATGAAGCAAATAATACAAACAAAGGACTGAAAACCTTTCACAAGGATTGCATTATCATTTCCAGTATCAAAATCACTGCATTACAACCTCAGAGAGGTAAAAAATATTACAATCCTTTGGAGAGGTCTGATTCTTGTATCAATCACTTACTGGAGGTGAAAGAATAATTCTGCTATGCTAAAAAAAATGTTCCCCCTTTGAAATGAGCCAAAACTGGCTTTTTATAGTGCAAGGGTCGAGCCCAGGGGACAAAAAATGTACAAAACATGGAAGCCCATCCCTCCTTGACTGCAGGTGCATTAAAACGGCATGGGGGGACCTTAAAAACCCATACCCTATCAATTTGATCGGATTACAGGAGAATGCGACCCATTCTACATTAAATATGGTCGCTGAAATGTCACTTCTGGCCATGAACACGCGTCAGATCCGTTTCTCGATTTCCTCTCTCTAGACTACACCAAAACGAAATATTAACCCGAGAAGCATGTAGATAATTTCACAAGATTTCCGTTGATATAAATAACGTGCCAATCCGAGCTCTGGATCAAAAGATATGGAGATCTGAAGATCCAGGGCACAAAATAGACGAAAACGGATTTTTAAATTTCTTCCCGCGCTCTACCGCCTGGATGACACGTGGCATGCATCGATTGGTCACGTGATTCTCTCTCTTTTTCTTACCCATGGGTTTTTCTTGAATTTTTACCTTTTGGTGATTTTGGGACTTTTTCCACTTTTTTCCGCGCTCCCGCCACTTGGTCGACACGTGGCATGATCTTGTTGGAGGACAGGGCGCAGGGTCTTACTTCACTTTTACCCCTTTTTGGAGAACTCGGCCAAATTCTCTAACTTCTCCCCGAGCTCCACACTTCCCTGCTCCATTGGACACGTGTCCAATTCCTATTGGCCCACGGGTCTGCCGGCTCTTTCACGTCCACCGCGTCTTTTTGTCCCGGATGTCCCACTTTTCCTTGTGCTGAAGTTTCTTGGGTCAAAGCATATAACTGTGTCCCACTTTTTTGTAGTTTTTGTACTTTCAGCAAACTATGTCTGACAACCAAAACATGACCAAATACATATAAAATGACCAAACATGCATTTTTAAGAGGCTATAAATACCAAGGTGTAGGGCATCCAGAATTTACCTAATTTTTTAAATTTTTATAGTATTTTTTATTTATTTATTTACTAGTCAGATTTTAAAATATTTATGGCCACAAAGTGGGACACACTTGTATGCTTTGACCCTCTTGTTTCGGCCGAATCGGGCGGTTCGCATCCATTTGTTCCAAATGTCCCAACGCTTCGCGGGACAAATTCTTCCGGTTCGCCCGATCCGGCCGATTCGCGTCTTTACGGCCCAAATGTCCCGAACGTTTGGTGCAAAAGTTCTCCTTTTCGGCCGATCCGGGCGGTTCGCGTCCATTTGTCCCAAATGTCCCAGCTGTTAGCCGATTTTCTTCTCTTTCAGCTGAACCGGATTTCCACATCCCACGCGTCCTTCTAATCCGACTGTCCCAGTGCTACAATTCCCGGTTCCAGCCGAACCGGCCGGTTCGCGTCCTTCGCGTACCTTCGTCCCATATGTCCCTTTGTTGTTTGGGCCACCTCTAGGATTTTCGGCCGATCCTCGCCTTGGCGTCCCAAATGTCCCACTTGTCCTAGGAGAAGGACTTAGCCGATTTTCACATTTTTTTTTTCTGGCCCAAGCTTATTTTCTGCAACCTTTTCACATTTTCTTAGAGCTTGCTCTTTTCAACCTGGACAGGAGAGTTAGAAAACTTTCTGAAGGGACCCTAGAAACATGATTTTTTTTCCCTGGATCAATCAATTTTCCTGGGTCTTGAGAATCCTGATGTATGTTATCATTTCAACCCTGGGGGGGTGAAATTGGATAACAATTTGGCGACTCAGCGGGGTCATCTGCCTGCTAGATGAAAATACCAGTTGCCTGAAGCAGTCCATTGGGCATGGAGTCATCGAATATTCTGTTTAAGACCCTAACTGACTCAGAATGTGTAAGGAAGAAGATGGAATGTTACCTGATGAAAGCAAGGACTGTAAAACATCTCCATGGAGAACAAGCTGTGCCAAAGCACTTAGGGAAAACAAAGCTAACCTACAGCAAAACAATGTGCACAAGCACTTGGAGGAAATAAAATCTAATCTAATATTTACAAAGGTAGTGGACTTCCCTCTTAGAAGCAGCGCTTAAGATAGATTCCATTGACTGGAATCTGCAGTTCTTCACCCTCCAGTGAGGCCAATTAAAAAGCATTGTTGTTCTTGCACTTTGTGACCACGTATGGACCACTCCAAATGGCATCAAATTTTGAATGCCTTCCTGGTTTTGCTCTGTCCACATCCCATTTCAACACTAGATCTCCAACTTGAAAAGATCTATCTTTGGCCTTCCTATCAAAGGTCTTCTTGATCAAAGCTTGATCCTTTTCCATTGCTTGGGATGCTTGATTTCTGATTTCTTGCAGCTCCCTCAACTCTGCATACCTCACCTCCATGGGCTTAAATTCAAGTAACTCCAGCTGCTTCATGAGTTCCAATGTTGGCAACTCAAGTGACATGGGCAAGATTGCCTCTCTTCCATAGAAAAGCCTGAATGGAGAGTTACCTGTGGATCTTTTGGGAGTTATCCTATCAGCCCATAAGGCTGATTTCAGTTTGGTATGCCAAGACCTCTGATTCTCATCAAGAGTACTCCTAATGATCCTCAACAAGTTCTTATTTGTAGACTCGGCCTGGCCATTACCCTTAGGGTAATAGTTCGATGAAGTGCTTAGGTGAATACCATTCTTAACAGCCCACTCAGTCACCTTGGATCTAATGAATGCCAATGCATTATCAGAGATTATTGTGGCAGGTACACCAAATCTGGTTGTTATTCCCTCATAAAAGTCTAAGATGCTAGACTCATTTTCCTCTTTGAGTGCTACTGCTTCTGTCCATTTGGTGAAGTAGTCTGTGGCTGTCAAAATCCATTTATGCCCTTGGCTTGAATTGGGATTAATGACTCCAATGAAGTCCAAACCCCATTGCATGAATGGCTGGTCAACTGAGATCAGATGCAATGGAAGGGCAGCAAGTCTTTCTTTTCCTATGAAGAATGCACAATTCTTACACCTCTTGATCCATGCATAGCAATCACTAAAAATTTTAGGCCAATAATAACCAGCCTTCATGATTTTTAGAGCTGTCACTCTTGGTGCAAAATGGCCACCAGCTGGTCCACCATGAAACTCTTCCAACACCCTTTGAATCTGACATGTGCTAATGCATCTCAGCAGCACTCCATTCACGTCTTTCTTGAACAAAACTCCATCAACAATGGCATACGGAACAGCCTGCAACCTGAAGTGTCTCCTTTGGGTCTTGTTCATCTCTGGAGGGCATAGGCCTGTACTTAGGAAGTGTATAATACCTTGGGTCTAGCAAGGAGTGGGGGAAGCATTGTCTTTCTCTTGATTGCCACTTGGCTCATGGCTGTCTTGGACTGTCAAAACAGCTTCTTCTTCGTTGCATACTTCATTTTTCTTCCCCAAAACTAGCTACTCACACAGTCCTTTCCCTCTTACCAGTTTGGTGATCTTGATATCAATGTCATATTCCATGACACGGGTGATCCAACCTACCCTTTTCTCATTCAAATCCTTGTTGAGGAGGAAGTCTTTAACTCCAGCATGTGAGACCAGCAACTGGACCTTGTTGTTCGAGATTAAATGCTTGAATTTCTTCAAGCTTCTGATTACTGCAAGCACATGCCTCTCAATAAAAGAGTACCTTACCTCACAGTCATCTAGGCTCTGGCTGAAGAAGGCAATCGGCTACTCATCATTATCTTTGTTCTTCTATACTAGGATGGCAGAAATAGTGTCATCACCTCCAAATGCATAAAGGATGAAATCCTTGGAGAAGTCTGGGTTGATGAGAGTTGGTGCCTAAGAGATAGCTTCTTTAATTGCTTAAAAACTCTCCCTGCCTTCTGCTATCCACTTAAAATCCATGCTCTTCTTTAACATTTTGGTGATGGGCTTGATAAGGGTTGCAAAATCTGGGACAAACCTTCGAACAAAGTTTATCCTTCCCAAGAAACTTTGAAGAGCCTTCTTGTGACTTGGCAATGGTAGTGCTCTTATGGCTTCAACCCTCTCTAGATCAATTGCCAATCCCTCTTTTGAGACAATATGGCCTAAAATTTTTCCTTCATGTGCAAGAAAGATGCACTTCTTGGGGTTCAAGGACACTCCGAACTTTCTACACCTTTGAAACACTTGCCTGAGGTGAAAGAGATGGTCTGCTGCATTCCTTGAGAAGACAGTGATATCATCTAGGTATATCAGCACTACCTTGTTGATCAAACCTTTGAACTCCATGTCCATTGCCCTTTGAAAGGTAGCACCAGCGTTGGAAAGCCCGAATGGCATCTTCTTGTAAGCATATATGCCCCATTTAGTTGTGAAGGCTGTCTTGAATTGGTCTTCTCCCTTCACCATAATTTGATTGTAGCCTAAGTATCCATCTAGCAATGAAAACCTTTCTGAACCAGCTACCACCTGCAATATTTGCTCCATGGAAGGGAGTGGGTAATGGTCTTTGAGAGATGCCCTATTCAAATCCCTGAAGTCGACACACAACTTGATCTCTCCATTCTTCTTTCTGACTGGGACTAAGTTGGCAACCCAACTTGAGTGTTTGATGGGGAAGATGATACTGGCCTCAATAAGCTTGCTTAACTCTTTTCTCATGAGAGGCTCAATATGGGGATTCACTGGCCTTTGCTTTTGCCTGACAGGCTTGGATTCTGGATCCAACTCAATAGTATGTTGTGCCAACTCTGGGTTGAAACCTCTTAGATCTTTGTAAGTCCAAGCAAAAAACATATGGGAATTTTTGACAAAGCCGAACAAACTCAGATTTCTCTTGTGAGGTACTTACTTTGCCAATCTGCAATGTTTTGCCTTCTTCCACTAAAATTGTTGCGGAATCCTCACCCTTTACCTGAATGTTCACTTTCTCATTCCGGAACTGATCATTCGGGTTGAATATTGACTCCAAGGTTATGAGGCCTTTTGGTAATTTGTTAGTTCTCAGCTGCACCACTTGGTCACTATACTGTTGCTCCAGCTTGTCTTGATTCCTGGCGGAGAACTCAGCTTCTTCTTGGAGGAAATTAACAATTTGCTGATCATTCTCGAAGACTTGCCAACTTGTGTTGTTATCCGGAATAGCTGGTCTCACAACCACTTTGATATGAGGCTGAGCTTTCTCACTTTTGATACTTTCTACAACATCAAACGCAGCCCCAATTGCTACCAGCCTGTCAACGGCTTCATTTTTCTTCCTGGGTATGGACACAATGTTGAAAGCTTCGAAATCCTCAATGAGGTCCCATACCCTATTCTTGTAGCTCCTCAGCAAGTCGTTCTTTGTAGCATGTTTTCCCCTAACTTGGTTGACGATTAGCTCACTATCCCCGAACACTTGTAAATTCCTAATGCCTTTCTTCATTGCCCAGTGCAGTCCATGAATTAAGGCTTCATACTCAGCTGTGTTGTTTGAACAGGAAACCTGGAAATGGAAGGTTGAGTAATACCTTATACCTTGGGGTGAAATGAGCATAGCTCCTCCTCCTGCACCTTGTCTACTTCTTGACCCATCAAAGAATAATTGCCATACTTCATTCTTGTCTTTATGACTTGGCTTGGTGATGCTAGGAACAGGTTGATTTTCTTCATGTATACAATAGACTCCCAGCTCAGACTCTTCTACTTCTTGATAGGGATCAAAAGCATGTATCTTGTTTGCCCATTCATCGAGAGTTAGGTCCGGGATACTTCCAATCTTGGTGTCAGCTTCATCAGTGCTTGGATAATCTTCTTGATCAAACGCTGAACAGTTGGTATTGATTTGGCTTGGAGTGTAAGGCTCAATGTGAAAGTTCGCAATAGGTTTAGACCTGATTGTGGCTTTGGTTCCATATCTTGTTCTGAACAACATGTGTGACCAATCCGCCGAAAGATAGCCTCCAATTTTAGCAGTGAAGTCTCTTGACAAGCACAATGCAAAGAGTGGTGGCAGGTCTATGACTGACACATCTTGTAACACTATTACGTTGGGACATGTGTGCAGTGTGAGGCTCAAACCTTTGATTACTCCAACCCTTGTCACTGTTGTCCCGTCTAATTGCACTACACCCTTGGAGATGGTTTCATATTGGAGTCCTAGCTGATCAGCTATCTGTTTGGGCATTACTAAACTACTTGCCCTAGAGTCAATCATGCAATTATGTACCAACCTATCTCCTATGATCAATGAAACATAAAATGGAGGGGGCTTCAACATTTTACCTTGCAGTCCTCCATGATTTCCCTCAGGCTGGGCAGCATTTGTGAGTACCTTCTCTTGCATTTGGACCTATTGATTTGAAGTTGACCAGTCTTTCATGGTAGCTTGTAGCAGATCTCTTTTTCCTGGGATAGATAGTGATTCCCACATTGATATGTTTACATTTGTCTTCTTCATCTAATAATTGATACTGAATGGAGATGAAGTATCCCTTTGCTGTCCCTTGGCCTGCACATTCATTCCTTGCACATGGGCAGCAGCAACTGGCATCTGAGTTGGTTTAGGAGCTGGTCTTGGCTGCCCATGTGTATTTGAAACTGGACTCTGCTTGCCAATCATTTGTGGAGCCGTGGAAGGTTGTGGATTGGTCGGGGCTAATGGTTGTTCTTCACCCAAATTTCTTCTCTTTGACCTTGTGTTGGCTGCAACACCTTGAGGAACAGCCTGATTCATGCCACAGAAATCATTAGCCTGCAAATTGACAAGAGTAGTTTCATTCGGAGATGTTCCTTGCTGAGGTGCCCCTTGCTACTGGTCTTCTTCGTGGCTAGACTCTTGCGACCCACCAATGGTTTGCACCATCAGAGCCTGATTTAATGCACCGTTAAAGCACATTGATTGGTTATGTGGCTGACTGCACGGAAAACACTAATCATATTCTTGGGCCATGTTATTTTGCACTGGTACCAAAGCTCTGGATGTGGATGCAACATTGGGGTTATAGGGCTGAAATGGTCTATTGGTAGGAGGCCTTGCTTGATTCTGATTTGCAGCTAGATTGGGTGGTCTTTGAGGTTGATATGGCTGCCTGTTATGCTAAGCTTGAGGCTGATACAGTCTAGCACTTTGTGCTTGCTGTCTTTTGATAGTAACCAGCTCATTTCCCAAATTTTGCAATTGTTTCATGACCTCTTGGATTTCATTTGAAGCACTAGAGGATGAGGTAGAAGTCTCATTTGAACTTTGATTTCTAGGAGTGGGGGAATAGGAGCCAAAGTGGGTGCTTGACTAGTACTTGGATTTTCTAAGTTCGGATACAAGGGCATGGGAGGCCTAGGAGCCAGTTTACCAGCTTGAATAAGACAGTTTTCAGCTCTAATGGCAATGCTATAAGCAGCAGGTAAGGTTGTGCCTCCCATAGATTGAATTAATATAGAAATATCAGAATTCAAAGCTTTAAGGTAATATAGAAAAGAACCTTCTGCTGTTGGCCTGACTGCCACTGGAATTCTATCCCAAGACCTTTGAAATCTGAAGTTGAAGTCAGTCAGCTGCTCGTTGGGGGCTCTCTTGATAGTTGTCAATTGCTCTAGTAGAGACAAATTGTCTCCCTTCTCTCCAAACTACTCATGGAGAACTATGCATAACTGATTCCAACTTGTGATAGAACCGGCTGCAAGGCTCCTAAACCATTGCAATGCCTTCCCTTTGAACAATGATGCCAGCAATTTGACAGCCACATCCATTTCGTTTATCTCATGGATTGCACAGACGTTAGCAATGTCTTTGACATGATCACTAGGAGTGGTATGATTTTCTCCAGTGAAAAATGGAATTTTCTTCAATGCTGCGATTGGAACTGGATTCTGTGCATTGAGGGGCGAGTGGGTTGCTGCCAGTGAAATTGACAACGGGATTTAGTCGTTGCGCCATTCTGATTGGCCTGAGAACCCTTGTTGATGCGAGAAAGGGTCTACCAGGTGGAGGTGTAGACAAAGTTCTATTACGTGGAGACGCGGATCTTTGAGCTCTTCTTCCCCTTCTTTCTCTGCCTGGGGATAGATGCAGATAAACAAACAATCCTTCCTCCCTAGTTCTTGACCTGGTATGTATTCTTCTCATAAATTTGCTAGGCTTGGACTGCAGAAACCAGCGGATTATGCCTCTTTGGGAGTCGCCAGATGTGCGATTTTAAAGCTCCTTCAAAGCTGGAACTTACAACAAGTGCACATCAATCTTGTTGCAATGAAAGTGAAGACCTCTATGTCCCACCGGGCGTGCCAAAACTGTTGTTGCAAACTCACAGCACCCCTGGAATGCAGATCAGGCTTCTAGGTTGATCATTCTAGCATCCAGTGTGATTGCACAACATGGAAACCTCTCTCTAAGTGTGGGACTTGTTAAACTGAGAGAGGAATCTCCATATTAAAGGCTGGTTCCTCAAACTCCTCTGATTTAGATCTATATTTTGCAAAACTACAGAGGTTCAGGTCCTAATCCTACTCTAAATTTGTAAGGAGACAGGGTAAGAAGATGCATAAAAATAAATCTAAACTAAAGATGGTGATGCACCAAAAGGAGTGGTGAAACATTTCTGTCATGCAAATAAACATAGACCAAAGTTCATAACATAAACATACATAGGCTGATAAGATGTAATTTAGGATCTGAAATGAAGCAAATAATACAAACAACGGACTGAAAACCATTCACAAGGCTTGCATTATCATTTCCAGTATCAAAATCATTGCATTACAACCTCAGAGAGGTAAAAACTGTTACAATCCTTTAGAGAGGTCTGATTCTTGTATCAATCACTTGTTGGAGGTGAAAGAAGAATTCTGCTATGCCAAAAAAAATGTTGCCCCTTTGAAATGAGCCAAAACTGGCTTTTTACAGTGCAAGGGTCGATCCCAGGGGACAAAAAATGTACAAAACATGGAAGCCCATCCCTCCTTGACTGCAGGTGCATTAAAACGGCATGGGGGGACCTTACAAACCCATACCCTATCATTTTGATCGGATTACAGGAGAATGCGACCCATTCTGCATTAAATCTGGTCGCTGAAATGTCACTTCTGGCCATGAACACGCGTCAGATCCGTTTCTCGATTTCCTCTCTCCAGACTACACCAAAACTCGAGATTAACCCCAGAATCATGTAGAGAATTTCACAAGCTTTCCGTTGATATAAGAACGTGCCAATCCGAGCTCTGGATCAAAAGATATGGAGATCTGAAGATCCAGGGCACAAAATAGACAAAAACAGATTTTTAAATTTCTTCCCGCGCTCTGCCGCCTGGATGACACGTGGCATGCATCGATTGGTCGCGTGATTCTCTCTCCTTTGCTTACCCACAGGTTTTTCTTGAATTTTGACCTTTTGGTGATTTTGGGACTTTTTCCACTTTTTTTTTGCGCTCCCGTCACTTGGTCGACACGTGGCATGATCTTGTTGGAGGACAGGGCGCTGGGTCTTACTTAACTTTTACCCCCTTTTTGGCGAACTCGGCCAAATTCTCTAACTTCTCCCCGAGCTCCGCACTTCCCTGCTCCATTGGACACATGTCCAATTCCTATTGGCCCATGGGTCTGCCGGCTCTTTCGCGTCCACTGCGTCTTTTTGTCCCGGATGTCCCACTTTTCCTTGTGCTGAAGTTTCTTGTTTCGGCCGAACTGTCCGGTTCGCGTCCATTTGTCCCAAATGTCCCAGTGCTTCACGGGACAAATTCTTCCGGTTCGCCTGATCTGGCCGATTCGCGTCTTTACGGCCCAAATGTCCCGAACGTTTGGTGCAAAAGTTGTCCTTTTCGGCCGATCCAGGAGGTTCACGTCCATTTGTCCCAAATGTCTCAGTTGTTAGCCTATTTTCTTCTCTTTCGGCTGAACCAGCTTTCCGCGTCCCACGCGTCCTTCTGGTCCGACTATCCCGGTGCTACAATTCCCCGTTCCGGCCGAACCGGCCGGTTCGCCCCCTTCGCGTACCTTCGTCCCATATGTCCCTTTGCTGTTTGGGCCCGCCTCTAGGCTTTTCGGCCGATCCGCGCCTTGGCGTCCCAAATGTCTCACTTGTCCTAGGACAAGGACTTAGCCGATTTTCACATTTTTTTTCTGGCCCAAGCTTATTTTCTTCAACCTTTTCGCATTTTCTCAGAGCTTGCTCTTTTCAACCTGGACAGGAGAGTTTGAAAACTTTGTGAAGGGACCCTAGAAACATGATTTTATTTCCCTGGATCAATCAATTTGCCTGGGTCTTGAGAATCCTAATGTATGTTATCATTTCAACCCTGGGGGGGGGTGAAATTGGATAACAATTACATTCTCAAATCACAATTTAATTAAATAATGAAAAGGGAAAACACATCACTTATACAACACATACAACATTAACAAAAGACCAAATAAAAGAAAAGCATAAAGTCCCTTGGTCACATTGGAAGGTGATTCCCCCCCATGGGAATCCCTAACAAAATCCACCACACACAAAGAAAGACAAGTTGCCATGGTGACCTTGTTGAATTCATCTAGAATTCCAATGTGGTTCGTCTCCAATCCCCCAATGTTTGTTGTGATATTTTTAACCTGCAAAATATAAATACCTCCTTCGGTCTCGTGGCCGCATCAGAACATCCAAAATGAATATAAATATAATTCTAAAACCATATATTCATATGAATCACATCATCATCAAGGCAAACAACAATATCATTTGTAGTTCTATCAACAACTATATGATCATCAAATTAATTCATCTTTCTAGGTGTACTCAAAATATCCAAATATCACATGTCCAAACCACATCTATAATATAACCATGTCAAACAGTATATCAACATCAATATTATATAAAAAGTTTCCAATAATCATCATGCACCACATATGAATCAAAGTCCACAATAAACCATGATCTAAAATCTAACATCATACTGAATCAAACTATAGCAATGTCCATAATATAGTCAGCAGTATCAAGATCAATATCACAAGGTGTCGAAGGGAAGCGGGCACTACAAGCTCAACTTTTATTTGTATATTTAATCTGATACACAATAAATTCATTATCATTTCTCACCTCTATCATACCTTCTAGATGCCTACTCATGATAAATGAAATTTGTTCTTACCTTATAGTGGGAAAGGTTAATAAAATGCCTTTTATTTTGGGTCACATGGTCATCATATCTTCTACATTAATTTCATTTGTGGTCAATTGATAGGTCTCATGTTGTGTGATGACATGTTTGTCTTATTATCTATATATGAATGTATTCTTGTAAAATGTTAGTATTTTTGTGGTCTTACGAAACATAAATTGCATTAGTTGGGGATTGATAGGCAATAAAAATGAGTTTATGAGGTTATGACATGTATTTGCATTTTAGACCTTGTGAAATATTAAAAAAAAGATTAATTGCTCAAAAAATGACAGTTGCTTAATAGGTTAAGCAACCACATGACAATTAACTGATCAATAATTTTAATGAATGATTTTTCAAAATATTGATTTGACGAGGCTTAGGGTATATGATTCACATTTGGAACACCTAGATCAGGGGACTAATACAATTAATTTCAATAGGAATACTCTAGCCTAATAAATGGAGAAATCTCAATGGTCAAAATAAATAAAAACCTTATACTATTCGGCATTCACATTGCATTGTACACATGATTTTTAGTTTGTAAGCATTATACAAAATCAATAAATTATAGAAGTTTTGATGTAAATGTCCTCATTTAGTGGACTTATGTTTAGAAGCTTATTCATCTCATAATTACAATGTTTCATTTAACTTGTCTCAATAAAAATTAAAATCTTCTAAACACTTTCATAGGAAAAATGTCAAACAAAATT
>CM034156.1:518339035-518340894 GCA_019776745.2 Taxus chinensis | reverse complement strand
TATTTGAGATGCACTTGTATTATACACTTTACGGATAAAGCATGTGTATGTGCACATATTTATTCATACTTACTTATAATAAATTTTTAAAAAAATATCGTTAGCAGTTATCCTTAAAATAAGGTTCATCAATTTTGAATTTTATTTCTAAAGATAGAATCCCTTTTTTATATTAAACCTCCTTACTTAAATCTGTATAAGTTGTAAGGGTATGGATTAAGAAAAACAAGTTTAGTGTAGTATTCTAGTGAGGAGGGCCATTGATCCTCCCTCACTTGTGTGTTTAATATATTGTGATATTTGTTCTACCTTGACATATATGTGTATATATTTTATTAGTGTTTAACATGTATGTAAATGCTATTGTGGGTGATAGTCTTGAAGTTGTTCGCATATGGATGTTTAGTTTTCATTGATTTTAAAGACATATTAATGAAAAATTAGGATGCAAAAGAGCTAGAGGGAGCTTGGAGTGACCCAAAAAAATCAAGATAGGTCAAAGGCTTGAGAACACCTGACTAAGCACTGACTTCTTGAGCAGCTAGTGATAGGTACAAGAAGGGTGATGATGTGAGAGCATAATAAAATGATTTTATACTGATTCTAGCATGTATATGATGTGGAAACAAGGTCATAAGGATGAATATAGGGGAACATTAGTTGAATTTGTCAAACTAACTTAATGCAGGATGCCTAACCCATAGGCCTAGTTAGCAAAGTGGCTTGGAAATGTGGAGTGAAGGCTTGAGGTTTATGGTGAAGCATGGTAGAGGAATGAAACACATAATAAGACATGTTTAAGGAGCTATAAGGTGAAGAATGAGATAGTCATGATGAGATACAGTGTAAACTAGCTCAATCTGGCCTAATTCAAGGACCTAACACGAGGGTATGAAACAAAACAAGATGTATCAAGAAAATTTAAGCATGGGAAGTGTGTAGGGAAATTTTCAAGAGTTCTCACATGAGTCTTTAGGTCATAATTCAATATCTAGAGGCATGGTTAGGGTCATTGGTATGACTACCCTTTAGGAAAAACAAGTTTAACATGCCTAAATGAGATGAGATTGAAAATTTCAGAGTAAACCATGAAAAATTAGCAATTGGAGATCATAGAGGAGGTAGTCATTAAGTTTTGGACAAAATTTGATGACTTGAGGAGGCGTCTTGTGACATTCACTTAAGTGGCTCAAATGTTTCCAAAATTGACCCCGACATAATTGTTGAAACTCTTACAACCTTTGTATGATGTACATCATGACCATCTATGCCATGCATGATTTAAATTTGATAATTATTTACATTTTTTCCATAGTTTTAACCATAAAATAATTATAATTTTTTGAAATAACCATCACTATTGAAGTGGATATTTAAAATATGAACATCATGTTCTATATAAACTTATATATAAATTATGATAAAACACATCATTTTTTTAAAACTATTAAAATAAATGTATAGTTGCCTTTTATATATTGGTACATATGTCAAGAAGGAAAATATTGAAATATTATTGTCTTTTAAAAATTATTTGGGAAGTATATGTGACCATCCAATATAAAGTCTGATGCCATTGTTAACTTAAAATATGTGGTTTTAAATTTTATGGTTATTTATATATTCTTTTTTTTTAACTGTAAATATTTACAATTTTTTAAAATAACCATATGTACTAACTTACATATTTAAAATATGATCGTCACTTTGATATACATACATGTACATTAAAAACTATTATAATGTATGAAAATTGTTTTTTATATGTATATCAGTAATGGATTAATAATATTAACTGAGAGAACAACATAGAAATATTTTGTTACCACTTTTTTTTGGCAAAGTATAGAGGGATAGAT